>OMLB01063848.1:0-32605 GCA_900302555.1 Myripristis jacobus | reverse complement strand
AGAGTGAACGTATTCAAAAAGGAAGATGGTCTGTATTCGAAAAGCCAGTATACCAACTTATTTCATTAAAAGCCGCAGTAGCGATTTCTGACCACTAGAGGCCACACCCGCTTCCGGGTACACAGCAGATCACTTGTACAAAACTAAAAGTTATGGGGAAATTTTTGTTTACTTGGACGGAAATGAGGGATACGTTTCACCCTCACAGGGGTCCTGTTGGATTACTTGGATTATTTTGTCTCTGACCTCTGCTTCGAAAATATGGTGCTAACTTTCAGCTACAAGTTAAGCTGCTTTAAGTGACCTTTTTCTGTGGCCACATTGCTGATTGCACAGACAGAGGCTCTTGCGATCGTGCGATTTATCTGAAATTTGGTTATGTTTATCTGCAGATTATGATCGTCAGGCTGAACTTACAAACTTACAATTACAATAGGCTAGATATGAATTGTATGGAAGGAAGGGCCACATTTTACTCTAAAAAATGCACGTAATATTGCTTATGTATTATTGGTACTGGACTGTTATGTATTATTGCTCAAGTAGCTTTAAAAGTGCACTATGCAAAGTTGCCAAGGGTCAGCTGAAGTCAAGTACAAACTTTATCAGTGAGTGTGATTTAGCCTTACGATGAGCACCATGTAACTCAACCATCATCAAATTATATGCTTGTCCCACATTTCTTCATCAGCTGACCCCTTTTTTGAATATTGCTGCTTTATATGTCACATTCACAGCATGGCCAAAGTTTTTTATTCTGTGTGAAAAATAATGTTTCATAATGTTAAGAGAAGTGACGTAATCCCAGCTAGTGCCAACAAAACTTAAACGCAGGTATCAGCAATTAAAATGTTAGCAAGGCAGAGTGTGAAATGTGATGAGTCAGAGAATTATATTTCTAATACACCTGCCAATGAGGCAACACAGAAAATGGTCGGCCCTCTGAAGGATCTGTCCTTCTAGCTCAGCGCACTAACACACACACACACACACACACACAGGATATACGCACACAGGCCTTGCAGTTCAGAAACAATCCACATCAACATGACTCAGACAAATAACCCAGACCAATAACATAACACAGCTAATCCCCACCAAAAGAAAACCGCAGCCAAGAGAACAAGACTGTCGCAACAACAGGCAGACTGAAATTAACCAGAACCAGATCAAGTTTTCTGGCAGTTGCATGAAAAGGAAGTGAATTCTGAAAATATGGGGGTGGGGGGGTGATGCGATTAGTCACGTAAATGTGTTGTTGTTGAGAGTTTTCTGTGTATGTGCGGTTCCCCATGTCACCCTCGCAGCTTGGGCTGTTTCATGTGAAAGAATGTCACATGATAACATAGGACCCGACGTTGGATTATGGCACATAATCCAACATCTTTGACACTGAAAAGAAAGGAATAATACAGTACATGTCTGTCTAGCACAATGGCTCTATTGAATGAGCCGTAAAGTTGCACCGGGCTAGATTCATGGCTTCTGGATTTTCCTTTAACGGAGACAGGTTAAGGCCATTAGTTCAGGTCATTAATTAAAGTCATTTGTTAGTCTGGGAAGCCAACTCCAACAAGAACACATTACCAAACCAACAGAGGGGAAGGTTTCAAACTCATACATGAGACAGTTTCATATTTTGCAGCAATGTCTGTGTTCACAGAGGAAAATTGAGCCTAAAATGAAATGTGACTGGATGCTGTGAGAGAACATGACCGCAGGCCTGAGTGTCTAAGTCAGAAGGTTAATCTGCCCCCATTTACTGCTACTTTAATAATAGGGATGATACCGCAGCCCAAAGGGACTGTCCTGCAGCGGAGGGCAATATCCTCTGACTGCTTGTGCTTTGAAATCCAATTACACCAATTTATCGATCCTCATCAATAGAAAAGCCATTTGGGATAAGCAGAATCAGACTCTATTTCATCTCGGCTCAGTAACAGCAACTCGAAGATGCCCTTCTTGAAGGAGTCCTCCTCTGTGCAGTTCTGGATGCGTTTGTGTTGTCTCCAGGGAGAGAACCAAGTGGATAAATACAGCAGGAAATAGAGGTCAGCACTGCCGCTGACAGAATGACACCGTCTGCCACATTCTGTCGAAAAGGTTTCGGCTTTCTCAGTGTGACTTCCTGCTCCACATACCTGCTGGTCATGTATAGCAGTCCGAAAAGAAACAGCCACTGACAATGAGAAAAAGGAAGAGGGCGAAGTCCTTACATGCATGAGAAAGCTTAAACCTTCTCAAGATAAAAAGTAAAAATACCAATAAAACACCAGAATAAAAAGGAGGTTCATTTATAAACTATGTAGTTAATAATCCATTGTACATGCCTATGACACATGCATTTCATAGTCTGCAATGAAACTAGGAGTACGCAGCTTGATTAATGACACAAAGTTCAACATTAATAAGATCATCAAATGAGATCCTGTCCGTCGTGCCTGCTTGGCCTCACACTCGTCTGAACACGACATTGTGTCTCATCGCCCGCTTCATTTCAAAAACATCCACATTTCAGCTTGACTAATTAAAACGGTGGCTGCAAAATATCACCCTCTGATAATCAGGTACATTTGTTATGGGAGAGTGGGCCGCACACTTGAGCCAGAAATCAGTGGGAGGAGAGAAAGGGGCGAGAGTAAGATTGAGAGAGAGTGACTACTGAAGTGCATCGGGCTACAACTTCAGAAATAATGGAGACTTATCCGCCGAGCATTGTTCAATTACCAAGCTATTTGTTACCTTATACAACCCAGTTCCTTCACAGGGAAGTCGAAATACTACATGGTGAAGATAGACTTGTCACAGCTGCAAATAAAATAAGTTTCAGAGTGAGCATTTTTGCATACAAGGATGTGTTAGACACAGGTTTTAATTGGATCTTCCCCTTTTTTGAGAGAAAATTACCAACATAAACTACCAGAAACAGAGAGCCAGCCATCTTTTCACAGCTCACAGAAACAGCAGCAAGTGGATAGTTATTTCTATCTATAATCATTCCCCAGGCTTTCTCCTTTGGGAGTGCTTGTGCTGTTTGTTAAGGAGGCCCATGCCTGTGCTCTCCTGTGTTTCCTGCTGCTCCATAATGAGTCTCTCCAGCTGGATGGCCAACGAGATGGAGGAGACCAGAGGTTGAGCCGCTCACCCGTCATAATTGCCAGAATCACACTCACGCACCCTCAGCAGCAGAGCAAGGAGCCCAAGGGTGCATAATGCTGCACAGTTCATCTGCTCAGGTCCACTGTTTTAATCCAAGGTATTCTAGTTCCCCTGGATTTTTAGGGAGCTATGAAAGCACATTTCAATGCGCCGAGGGCCTTAAAGCATTCTTTTGATTTGCTTGGTGTGCGCTGCCAGCTCACATCACGATGTTTTCATCTATTTGGAACAAGATCTAAGCTTGTAAAAATGAGACTTCAGGTGGTTTATCCATGTTCAGCCAATGATAACAATTTAAGTTAAAAAAAAAAAAAATCACACTAGAGTGTTTACCTATTAATGCAGCCGAGTTGTTGTGGAGAAATAGGGATCGTTCAAATATACTCATCAGAAAGGCCATTTCTAAAGGCCGTACTGACAACTTGAATAATTAAGTTCATGTTTTATTTAGAGTTTACCACTTGCTTGACTGAGCAGCGAGGAGATTGCAATAATAATAATACACCTCATAATAAAAACGTCCTCATATAGTGATAAAAAGCATGAATGCACAGGGTCGTAAAGGATAATCCACCTGCAGTTCAAGTTGTCATCTCCAAAACTTCAGCTGAACTACACAACAGTGGAACCGGCCTCCTCAACCAGCCGAATCATTACATACAGATCATTTTATTTACATATTTATTACAGCGCAGTATTTATACGACAGAAGGTAATATCAATTAAGTGTTTCAACAATTCTTATTATGCAGCATGGGGGAAAATTAAAATGGAGCATTTAAAGTGCCAGCTGAGACTTATAAAGTATCCCATGAATCCTTCAACAGGGTAATTTACAACTCTGCAGGGCTGGCTTCGTTCAAAGAAGGAAAACAAATGTCAGCCATGCATGGAGGAGAAACCCCAGAGGGAAGAGAGAGCTACCTGCTGAAACACTCAGCCACCATCTGCTGTTCTCCCAAGAATATGTTTACATATTGCTATTCCCAATCAGATAGAAACTGCGCAACATTTTATCCATTTCATACGGAAAGCAAACAACAGGCTTTGTCTTTCTCTCTGCAACCTGATGGCTATCAGCACCAATTATGAAGAGTGTATTGTACAACGTCGAGGGGCTGAATGTACTCTGAACAACGCAGACACATTTCTTTGTATAGAAGAAAGTGATGCTGAGGCAAAATATCTTGCAGTGACATTCACACAACACCAGTTCAACAAACCATCCACATGGGTGGTCATCACAGCCTGAGACACAGCATGGACGTCTTCTTGTTTTTGAGACAATATGGAGTGAGTTACTGTGTCAAATTGGACCCTGAGGGGGAGAAGGGAGCACAGCAGAGGAGCAATGACGCCCTTTTCTTCTCATGTACTTGAAAATGTAACACCACTGATCCCTCAAGTCTGCGGTGAAATTAAATGGGTTATGATACCAGAGCTGGAATATACTGTATGTCCTGCGACACAAAATAGATTGGCTCCCTTGCACGCAGTCTGTCTTTTCTGCCTTAGAGAGGAGTGGTTACATGTTGTAGGCCCATACAACAGGGTTGTTTTTAACTTATAAATACTACATAAATAAAATGCAAAGAGACAACAGGGAAGGGAGACATATAAATGCACAGTAAGAGCCAAGAGGCCAAAGTTGTTGTTAAGAGGCATTGTCTGAAGAAACAAACAGAATGCAAATTTCAAAAATTAAAAACTGTATACTTCAGTTGCGTAATTGTGTAACACTTAAATAAGTATTTTTAGCAGCTCAAAACAAGCACACTTGACTGCCTGTTTGCATCTAATATCTGTTTTGTAAGGCTTTGTGCTTTTAAAAACATCTCTAAAACAGGCCGTAATTAATTCAATAAGGCTACAAATGGGAGCGCTGCTACCAAATGAAAATCTGCCTGCTTCTACACAAACATTAATCCATGCATCTTTCCACAGTAAACAGTAACAGTAACAATAATGGCTTAAAAGCTATAATTTCTCTTTGATCGTCCTAGACAGCGTCCTGAGAAAACATTTTACAGGGAATATCTTTGCCTTGAGACTGATGTGGGAAAAATGAGCTGAATCTCAAATGGTGCAGACCAACAGTTGCTTTATGGTTTGTGAAGCAACTCTGTTTTGCGACCCAGAGTACAGCTAAGATGCTTTAGTCCTCTAAGTAAAGCAGACTAATCACACGTGGCATCTGCTCAAGAACGTGAAACCACTGAGGATCACCATTCACATCTGAAGCAAGATTTCAAAAAAAATAAATTCCACAACAGAGTAGCTGGGCCTCGAGGCTCTGGTTAAAATTGGGGAGCATAATTATGTTTGCAAAATTATAGGGTACTACCACACTTGAAAACCCACCAGGAAAAACATATTTTGCATTTTGTTGTGAGACACTGGGGCTTTGCTAATAAAAGTTTCCCCCCATAGCCTTGCTGAAACATCACAAAGTGGACGCAGTGATCTGACCACACGTCGAATGGCCAAACCCCCATGTGGGCTTGTCAGAGAACCAAACAGAAAGCCCCGGACTACAGGCTGACAGGGAGGAAGGACAGAGGAGGAGAGGAGGAGGACACAGGATGCACGGGCGAGCAGCTGTCGCATCCTAAGTAAGAAGCTGTCGATCAGACGTTCAGACAGAGCGGGACGACACCAAAGTAGAGCCCACGAGGCCCTGACCTATTGACCTCTGCAGACCTGGCAGCCTTCAAGCACAACACAGAAGACAAAGCTGAGGTATGCAGCATCTTTTTCCTCAAAACTCCTGACCTGGGTTTCTTAAACGATGCTATTTTACATCCTGTCGGAAAAGGAGTGCTGTCTTGCACTCTGATGCAGCATCCCTCAAGTGCAGTCTCTAACACACACAGTGGATCGAATGTGAATCCTCTCACTCCCTAATTTGAACTGTTGCCATCTGAGCAACGATATTGCCCCTCGCTATTCACTAACAACAGATCAAAATTTTCATTTGTCCCACAAGACTTTAGGTTTTTTTTAAAACAGGCAAAGCGTATAATTCATTAAGCAGGATGGCCAGCTGGTCTGGGAAAGAGTTTTCCCCAATCTTAACCACGGTTCTCTTGTTTCTTCTCTGTTTTGCTCCTGTGTGCGGTATTGTATGGATATGTATATGAATATCGATTGTCTGTTGGTGGTGTCTGTCATGAAATGCCTTGTGATTATACTGCAAACCAATTTCTCCACAGGGACAATTAAAGTATCTATTTATCTACAGTGTAAATACATTGATATGCTGAAGGCGCTGTGATCGTGCTTTAGACTCCTTCAGTTTACTGACTGATGATCGATGATCAATGATTAACATGAGGAAAGCTGGCTGTCAGGACTGCCAGGATCAAAATGTGCACAATCCAGTTGGAGCAACACCTCACCAGCAGAGATTTGCTTCAAAACTACCATGAGACATGGTACAGCATCTCTTACACTGCAAAAAAATCTCCATCTTAACAAGCCATTGAGTCACATATTCAGTCTTATACAACAGTTAGAGTAATTTGATTGGACAAGAAGCATTCTGTGCTGATATTCATACAGCCGCTTCTTGAGTTTTTGGCCCCAACTGTTGAATGTAAGGCAGCGAAGCCTCCCAGGTTATAGTTATGGCTGAGCACCATGTACGAATCCAACGATGGAAACTTCCAGACAAGCTGGCCTGAGGTCGGAAAATGTTTATCTTCAAATCAGCTGAAGCTTGAATTCTGACAGAACTATATTTGTTGGGAGGCCGAAAAATGATTAAATAAGAAAACAATAATCTGATGTTGCTTACTACAGTGACGTGATAAATGGCATCGTTTGTGAAACTGTCGTATAAAAGCAATATCACACTCGAGGTCGCGCTGTGATACTGAAGATGAGCATGGTTGTGATTCGAGTGCATAAGATTAATCACAGCCATTTAATTAAAATCTTGGTTGGGATAACTCCACTTGTTTCCAGCACAGTTTCGATTGTTTCAGGAATCTTTCCACGAAAAAGAACAAATATGTTGAAACAAGGCAGAATAAGGCAGATCAGCCCACTGCTATCAGGAAAGCTATACTTGGCTCAAGTTGATTAGCACTGGAAAGAAGTGGGATTATCTCATCCCACTGGCAGATTTTTTCCCCTTGTTTTAAAATTTTATAGCTTAATACGAGACTGAATGACTTGTTAAAATGAAGATATTATGTAGTGCACTGGTTATCTTTCAAAGGCATTTCTGCTTCATTAGATTATTTTGTCAGCAGTGAAGTGACCATACAGATAGGTTTGTGTATGAGTGTGTGGGAGGGAGGAGTACAAGCTTTATGGGCTTGATTTGAGCGGTAGGCACTGCCAGTACATGGTAAGCGCCTTAGCCAGATGAGCCTATGTGTCATCTAAAAGGTGTGAAAACACTAAAATAAAAAGCTGGCGGGGGATTCACATCTCACCTCAGCCTCTCCTCCTCCTTCTTTCTCAGCTTCATGTCCCGCTGCACCACCTTCAGGACGTGCTCCGCCTCGTCGTCCGTCAGGCCCGACAGGTCCAGCTTCCGGCCCATCGCTCACGCTGCTGCTGGTCCAACAGGGGAGGAGGAGAGGTACGGGCGCTGCTGCTCTGGGGGCCGAGGCTGGGACAACCCTGGGGAGGGGAGGAGGGAGAAGTGAGGAATGGTGTGTGCAGGCGTGGGCGTGTGCACTTTAGGACTAAATTCACTGAGCCAGAATTGAGCCACGGCTTAGACTTCCCTGGACACTCAACTTGTCAACGTGGCTGATAGACCTCACACCTGCTATTACAGCAGCATTAAGTAATTTTTGACGTTTATCGGCCTCTAACAGCCAAAGAACTGCTACAACATTGACAGGTTTCTGGCACAGCTTATGGCAGCCTGTAATGGACCACAATATATAAGACACATTCTCACAACACAACAAGTAAACTACAGTAGGCAGTGCAGCTGTCACAGATCCAACAGAAAGATTTAGCGAAGAGGTAATATAAAACAACGCTCAATGCTGCTTTGTCTATGCTAGAATAAAATGTATTGTGATCCCTGTCACTTCCAAATAGCGTGCAGCAGCTGAAAATGCTTTAGGGTGGTGGTTCATTTCCAAAACAGAGGGCACAGGCGGCAAAGTCAGTTTCTAAAAAGCCATACTGCTCAGCACTGAGAGAAGTAATTACTGAGTTATTTGTATTGATCAACAGCCATATCACACCCACACTGGATTATTAGGATGACTGTTAGGCTATGAAACAGTAAAAATCCTACAATGCACCTTTCAAATGTAATCTTATTCTGGATATGCTATAAAGGCACAGTGCATTCAAAATACAAGAAAAAAGAAATTTTCTCATTGACTCCTAGTGTAATCTATCCATCAAGTAGTTTCTTTGTGGTTTGGCGAGGTTTGGCAAGGTTTCCAATCTGTTGCCATCTCCCCTGTTTTCCAGGACCTCAGTGCAATGGGATAAGTAGATGGATGGTATTGTTCCCGAGGAGCATGAATTCGGAGCCGATAGATACAGTTTGCCAGAGTTCTTTGGCAAGAAATAGTTTCCAAAAAGACTCTTCACCACCAAGGGCTGAGGATTATGCCATGCATCTATGTCATTGTTTTTTGTTTTTTTTTTTGGAAAGAGCTGCTGCTGTTGACATTTAAAATTTTAACAGTTTGAGCTCCACTGTTGAATACCCCTCCATCCCCACTGTATTTGGGTGCTCAGAGACGTGGAAGATCCAGGCAGACTGAAAACCTCAACAAATCACATAGGCACTATCTGCATGGATGGACTGGGGTTTTTTTTGTATTCTGGGTGAACTGTTCCTCTAAGATCATGGGCAATCTGATCACATCGCTGCATTTATTTGGTGTCTATATGTGTTGTCACTGGCTGCATTCTGTCGGCGGTTGTGACGGGATCTCATTTTTTCCCGCGAAATGAACAAAGCAGGCAAGCAGGTGGCAAGGTGACACGTCAAAACAGCAAAACACAAACAAAAACAACAAAAACAAACAGCGGGTGTCATGCCAGTGAAGTCACTTTCCCTTTGAGGCAGTCACTTGTCTGTCTTTAGCAGGTGGCACGGTAATGACGTTTCTGCTTTCTCACCTCTGACTGAGATCTCGCCATATTCCACTACACTTTCTCCTTATCCAGCTAAGATCTTATTTTAATAGAAAACATATAAACGGGGTCAAGTCTGGTGTGTGCTGGGGGTGCATGAAGGAGGAGGCTACGGGAAAGGGAGGCGACATGGACAACAGAAAGGAAAGGTACAGTAAAAAATGGTCCATGTAGAGAAACAGAGTGGTGACAGGAGGGAGAGGGATGGGGAGAGGGGAAAATGAGACAGATGAGGAGAAGGAGAGAGAGAAGAGGTCCATTAACTGTGGTGTCTAAACAAGATGGGAGTGCACTGACGGTGGAGAGAGCAATGATGACTCACAAGGCCAGACAATTATGTCCATTCTATTATTGGGCAAATAGCTTCATCGACAGAGAACCTCTCCTCTCCTCGCAACGTATCACTCATTCCTTCAGTTCGGCTCAGTATCTGTCCCACAGTAGACCGCAGACCAGCTTTGTAAAAATTTTAAGTGCCTAATAACTCCCAAAGAAGCACCATTTTCACAATTTGAGATGCTAGGAATTACACAAATCAACCAGACTAACCGACAAACCACCAATTTCATGCATGAGTTTGTTAATAAAGTAATGTCTTGTAAATTTTGCAATATTGTACATTAATGTTTCACAGCCCAGTGCAACGTACTGAGAGATTCAGGCCCATTTATTCCAAAAAGCACCTTTTTAGGATTGCCAACCATTGCTATCTTTTCCAGGAGCACCTAAGCACTAAAATAAACTTTGGTTCATTTCTTTAAAATGGAAGCGAAGCCTTCATTTCGCTGAAAAGCTTTGGGGAAACTGGGTGAATACTGTTTTTCAAGTTAGTTTTTTGTATTTCTCGCCTACGGATATCTCAGTCAGGTGTTTTTCTGAGTTATTTGCTTCAGTAGGAATATAATACCTAGCCCACTAGGGCAAATGCAAACATGAACACACACACACACACACACACACACGTACACACACACACTCACACACAAACAAAGAGACAGAAAGAGCTTTTGTCACATTCTCAGCTGTTGCAGTGAAAAGCTGTGAAATCTCTCACAGACTTAGTAATCTGCTATCACACAGTGTAAATGCATGCTGTTGCAATACCATTCACAAAGACTCTTCGCTCAGCTGCTGCGATAAGAGACCTAGCCCTTCTCCTACAGGAAGCCAACCCAGTTTGACACAATCCGATGTTACAGACAGAATGTTAAAATATACACTTTGTTTAATCTCAGACACACATGGACCCACATATGCCAGCATGCCCACACACATTCAGCACACGCGCTTCAAACATACACACAAACACACTTTCCATCTCAGGCCAAATGGTTACCCATGGCTGCATTGTGCCATTGCGGACTCGAGTGAACAATTATGGATTATTTTTCCATCTGTCATGCTGCTCAAATTAAGACTAAGAAGTACCGAAGAAAACCTACAATGACGACAAAAGTGACGTAGCCGGTCAGTGTTTATGTAATGCAGCAGTTGTTGCAGTTTATTCTCTTGACTGAAAAGGAGGATGTAGAGCTGCATGTAGTATGAGCACGTCTACGTTATTTAAAAATTACCGGCCTCCAGCTGCACTTAACTGACATTGTGAGCAACTCTGAGCAAGGGATGAGGACAAAAACATAAATAAAGAATAGGGGCCGACCTGATGGAATCGCAAAAGTGACATGACTGTGAAACCAGTCAGTGAGCACCTACATTATTGAGCCAGAACACCTCTGCTGCACTGAGCACAGGTGGCTAACTGTCCTGAAAAAAAAAAAGAGCATGCTGGGGATGTTGGTGCCCAGGCGGAAATGCCATCAAACCAGTTCCGTGCTCAGAACCATTTCACCCGACCTTGGAAACAGAGGCTTTTGGCTGCAAGACACCTCTAACAGACACATCCTGTCTCGTCTGTCAGTATAAAAATAAACCATTGCAATGGCACATTTTGTGGAGGAGAACAGCAGCGTAATCCAGTTTAGGAGAATAATGCTGTGTTCAAAGCTGGTAAATGGCAGCTCGCAAAATGGCACAAACAAAACAACAACAACAACAACTGCATGACAGAACAGCAGGATGGGGAAAAAAACCTCTTCAGGACAACAGGTTGTTATGATCATGTATTGATTGCAGAAAAATATTGCTCAAATTTGTTTGTGTTTGCTCTATATAATTATTTTCAATAATTCTGGTAATTCATACAGCTGTAAAATTACTATATTAACGTAGCCTGTGCTTTTGTTGATATGATAGCACTCAGACGCTGGTCATATGATTCTGGGTATTGCTGCACCTGGAGTATCAGCTTCTCATTGTCCAAATCCACCATGTTTGCTGTTTTTCTGACAGGCTACATAATATCTGGTTGTGATTTCCATAGCAGAGGGCAGGCAGCGAAGAGTTAAAATACTTTAACAGTCGATGGCAGTGCCACCTACCGGCATAATCTGCAGCTCTCATTCTTAATAATGACATCCAGTTTTCTGTCTGCCAACAATCTGATTCCATCTGAACACAGCTTAACTTCTTTATGAAAGTCCCTGTTTAGTTTTGCCAGTATTGTCCCAAGGAGGTTTATTGTCTCCTTTAATAAAGTTAAAGGAGACAATAAACAGTCATATTGTATTTTTGGGGGATCCATCATAACAATTAAACAATTATTTACATTTGCAGCATGGACATCTCTATCATCTATAGTAACAAGTGATTTTATTGCATCTGAAAGGTAAATGACAATACAAAAACTCAATATCCTTATGCAATATTTGACTGTACACCATCTTCTTCCCCCTTTCTCTCCATTCCACTTGCTGATGCGAATTATATTCACCTTATTTCTCTCTTACAAAGCAATTCAAAAGGTGTTATTATGCTTGTATGTTTGTGTTGTGCCTGCACACTCACAGTCTAACAAACTAACATGAACATCCTTGTTCATGTTCCACCTCTCTGATGGTTCAACCACTGACTAAAACTGACTCTGTGGCACCGTAGAGGTTGGTGTCAAAAGAAATCCACCTTTTCGACTTCTTGCTGACATCTCGGCTCCTTAACAACCCACCCAGAAACTACAGTGCAGTAACACCAGCAGCTGGCAAGTCAAGCTTCTATGTGGGGAAATATAATGCAGTGCAAGCCTATGGCTGGCTAGTCTGACATATTTGGTTCAGTCCCTGCTTTTGTCCTAATGTATAGATGAAGTAAATGCACCATTACTGTACAGCCACAGGGGAAAGTAATTATTCAGGCCTTCTTTTTATAGCGGCTGGTGTCAAGGACAGGAACGGGGCATCATTTACGCCTGTGTCTGCATCTAAAACAAGACACGTTCTGTGACGCAGAGATTTAGGAGCAGCAGCAGCCACTGCTCACACAGCAAATCCGTTCTCACTTCAGTTGTATTCCCAACAAGATGTGCAAACAAATACGCGCTTGCATGTACCCACCCACCCACTTTTGCACACACACACACACATACACACACACACACACACAATGCACCAAATCTATGCTCCTTCTATGGACCATTGTCACCAAATGCACTCAACATAGCACCAATGCACTGTGGCAAACACAATAGCACAGATGAGCTATCACTGTGCACAGGAGAGAGGAGTGTGTAGGCTATACAAACACAAAAGCTGTCCTCAGCTGACACTAATTGCCTCAATGGTTCAGTGCCTCACAGACTTTGCTGAGTCTTCTCAGTTAAGTCAGGCAATGACTTCAGATGCCTCAACACCCACCCCACTTGAAGATACAATGTGTAATATTTTCCTTGTTTAAAGTTGCAAATGACCTTTACACAGAACCAGGAGTTCACAAATGTTGTCGATCAATTAGCATTCAATCCACAGGCGCAAAGATATCCTGCTCCGAAAACAGCCACTCCTGACCCGTCCCATTAGTGTCATGCAGAGCTAGTCAGCGGAGACTGGTGTTAGCAGGCGGCACACACACATTTCAAGCTGTTGAATGATCGGACTTGTCCAGTCAGTTTGGAATCATAGCGAACTAAACGCACCAATGGAACGTATGATGGGCTTTTAAATTTGTTGTGCAAGTAAGCAACAAGAGCTGTGTGTAGCTACGCTAGCTTCAGTGAGACACTACTTCCACTTTAATGCCCAACCTATATTCTATGTGACCATTATACAGGCACTAACAATGATATCATGAATGAAGCTTGTAACTGTTTTCCATTTCAGGGCCATCTTGTGGGGTGAAATTATAAATTATAATTATATCGCCTTTAAAAGCCGGTGGATTCCAGTAGTTACGAAATTGTAACTCTGGCTCTATGACCAAAGGTTGAGCCCTCTATCAAGGCTCTATTGGCTTAACCTAACATCTTAACACCTCATCATGACACAGACATTACAACACCAAGCTGTATTACAAGCCTGAATGACTGTAATCATCCTGCAACTAGTCGGTCAGAAAGAGCCCACAACTGTCTGACACACTCTGCAACGTGGAGAGGAACTCTTATCTCACAGATAACAGGCATAACAAACACAGACCTGGAAATAAGATATGTCCAGGGACTTGACAATGATGCCACTGTACAAATTTCAACACCTGACCCAATGAACAGGGATACTGTTGCTGCTACACTTTGCATAGAACACACACAAACAGCCAAGGTCTCCGTTTAGACAAAGGCCAAAGCCATGCTCAAGGGGCCCACTGCAATAACCGCTCAAGGGCACATCAAGCAGCACTTTTTTTTTTAGGCAATTCCATCTTCAGCAGTTGTTGAGGGTCATCTTGATTGGCTGCGCATGTGCAATGTTAATTTTCCGTGTGCTGATCAAGGCTGATCGAGTGGTTAAACCAGCACAGCCTCGTTCAAGGGTGAAGCTTGAGTGAGCTACAACTGCTGTATCCGGGCAACGTCATTTAAATTATTAAATGCAGCAAGGCGCTGATGCTTCAACCAAAACTTTTCTTCTTTTTTTCCACAAGGACGGCTGAAGGGGTGCTTAGTCAATCAAGCTCTTGCATAGTGCCCTGATGAAGGAGCTCGCTCGGGGACGAAACAACTTTTAGTCTTTTCTCTCTTTGCTGCTACAGACAGTTCCTTATCTATTTGTTTAAAATACACCTTCTGGGCAGCAGGTCGATCTTTTGCACCAGCTGCCGTCAGACTGTACAGCCTCAGCCTCAGCAAGCTGGCAAGCATCTCCATCACCCATACAAAACAACCTGGATTGCTTTCTGCATGCCTACCACATTAGGCTAGGTTAGGTTAGGTTAGGTTAGGTTAGGATTCTCTTGTCCATGATGAGGAAAAGTGTCTTTGGCTTCACAGTCAACATGGATCACAAATAAGACAACAGTAAAAACAGCAAAGCAATTCATACGCAATTCAACAGGCCAATTACAAAAAGGTACCATGTGCCAGATTCTGCAAACATAAGACCGATCTACAAATTCAGCGATGGGTGAGTTAAGAGAGTGACCCTATACAATTGGCTATGTGTTTAATAAATCAACAGTGTAACTGCGCTCAGGATTAATGATTTCTTGGAGACATTTTTGGTGGCTCTTGGCAGTCCAACGCGCCTTCCTGAGGGAAGTAATTCAAATTGCGGGTACAATAGATGGGACAGATCACTTGTTATGTCAAGAGCTTTCTTGCTGGTATTCAGTACATGCCTGCCGCATAGTTGCATCTGTGGTTTCCCTGTGATTTTACTGGCCGTATTAACCACTCTTCCAAGTTTCCTTTCGCTGGCTCAGTTTCTGATCCGTATATATTTGAGTTTATTTTCAGCACGCTTCAGAGCAAACCACAGACATGGAGACACAGACTCCATCCATAAATGGGTTTTGTAAATGATAGTGATACAGAGAACATTGTAAGAATGTGCTGTGTGCATTAAGGACAGCAGGCAATGTGCAAGTCGAAATCAGCACATTCCATTATTACATCTGCAAACTGAATATATTGACAAAGTGGAAAGAGTTTGCAGTACATGTCTATATGCTTAGATACATGCATGCTTCTAACTGTTGATTCTGCTGATTGAATATGTGATACAGCACATTTTCCATTAGATACTATTTTCTGGTTTTGATTTGCTGCATATGCTAGTTGCTGTTGCATTAAGTCAGTTTCCCTGCATGGATCAGTAAGAGTTTTGTGTCGCCGTAGTAATTCCAGTCTGATAGAATCCTAGCTCATGTAGACATACTGGATATTTGGGAATTAAAGTGATTTTGATTAGCTTAGAAATCTACAACTAGCTAAGCCCAAATCTGTCTGATGATTGGAACTGAACCTTTGTCAAAACCTTCTTTTGGAGGTTTTAACCAGTTTTACCAGTCATACACATGTAAAGAGGTTAATGGCCAGCTTATTGGTAGCTTTGCAAAAAATACCTGCAACTGATATGGAGGAAATACAGCCTTGGACATTACTGACACATTGTGACTGGCAAATACAATGAAGCGCTCCCATGTAATACTGTCAGATTAGAAGAGCAACATGTTCAGACTGACAAAGTCTCAGAGCTGAAAGAGAGCGAGAGAGAGACAGAGAGACAGAGAGAGAGAGAGAGAGGACGGCTTGAGGCTGAAAATAGGTCACAGTGATGCATCTCTCAGGAGAATGTCACAAGGACCTGTTTTATTCCCCAAGGACGCACCATGTGCATCAATCAACCACGTCTTTTATGAAAATATACACATATGCTGATACAATCAGATACACCCCCTCCCCAAACACAGATACGTGCATACAGCATTGACACGGCATCCCATACCATGTCGCAAAGCATTTGTCCCTGCTCGGTGCTGCTGTCTGTCACCTAAAGGAGTCAGTGGAGGCTGGGAGAGCTGAGGACAAGGCTCTGTTGGAGAGCTCAAAGGGCAGGGGCAGCCAAGCGCTAAATGAACTGCTTGTTTTAGACACTCTCCATTGGATCAGCCTTTCGTCATAGCCAGAGGGAAGGAGATTGAGAACGCCGCCGCTGAAAAGTATATTTGGATTTGAAGGTGAATTGTACGAATGCAGTGAATGGATTTACAAATCCAAATCGTAGGCTATTCACGGCTCTACGTAGCAGAGCATGTGTGATGCTCTGATGGTAAGTCAGTGAGGCGGGATAGCCGATTTGATGCAGAGAGTGTCTGAAGAAACTAAATGCATAGACCAGAAATGCTGCCCCCTAGAAATGCTGACAACTGTGATAATACTATCCAAGAATATTCATATCCAAGGAGCAAAGAAATGAAGACTAAATTGTGCATGAAAAAATGTGGAAATAGCCCCGGACAGTCCATGTGATGCTGACCCATAAGCTAATATTCATGCTCTCCCCCTTGTGCTTGATGCCTGTTTATGATTATCTCTTTTTCATTGGCCGAGTTGGACAATTAAAACTCATTCACACCTTACCATAAGTCAAATATCTGCTATTATAAACCTTGCATCCTGTACAGAAGAGGAAATAAGGGGTCAGCACCACCACAGATGCCTTGCAAACTGGCATGGCAACATGGCCAAGCCACCACTGCTGGGGAAAAAAAAGATATTTGGCAAAATAATTTTTTTTCATAATATGGAAAAACATACATTGGGATGAAAATTCTCTCTGGATGAACTGTGCCCAAACATCTGACTCTGGGGACCTCCAAATCCCCACAGGAGACACAGAGGAAAGGCAGAGACCTTGATCATTTGTCACTGTTTGACATCTACCTATTGTACTGTGTCACTTCCAGCTCTCTCCTGGCCAATTACCACTCGATACAGAGCATAGGAGGAGACTGGCAAGGTGAGAATTCTGCGGCTAATCTGTGAAAAGACACACATGCTACACACAACCACATATTTTGAGCCAAAGTGTTACATGAAAATAGACACTAATTGAGTACACTTCTGAGTCATTTTGCATGTGACAGTGTGCTGCGAGCAACACGCCAATACAAACACTAAGAATGGGCTTGCAATTCTGAATGAATGGGCTGCATGTTACTCAATGGTAAGCAAAGGCATCCATGGTGAAGATGCTGTAGTTTGCAATAGCCACCAAATTCTCATCTACTCTTGGGTAACAACAGCGGTGGTGGAAATTGTTGCAGATGTTGTGTTGCAGGTTTCTTCCTCAGATGCACAAAATACATTGTTTTGTATCAACAGGTGTCCAAAAAGTCAATTCCCCTGTTTTTGCCACAACAAACCAGCCACACACTATCAACCATAAAGCAGAGCTTGCATGCATCCTGGTGTCTCATTTAACCGCACTGAGCCTCCAGTTTTATCAACCTGCACACACTTTAAGTGGTGCTGCCAAATACAGATTTGCAGCTCGCATTCCGCTGGTTTGAGGGTCTCTCTGGCATTCCCCTGCATGCTAACAACCTTCACACGGATGGCTCCAAGTTAAACCAAACACTAAAATGACTTGTTATGGCTTCTACTTCCAGCAATTAAAGCCATGATGCGAGTGTCAGCTATCCTTTTGATGTATGCATGCAAATCAAAAAAGATGAGTCAAATTCTGCACCTGCTGAACCTGATTACACTTTTTTTTTTGGCTCATACTCCCTCAGAATGCCGCATTTTCCTGGGATCAGAGGCATATCTATTTAACTCAGGCTTGCCACGTTAGCAGTGACTGTATGATCAGTGAGAAATCCTGCGGTCAAAAATGTCAGCTGTGTACATCTATATAGTGAGCTGGGCATTGCCAGGCTGGCTGCAGAGAGTTAACAATAAAAAAAAAAATGAACAGAAGGTGCATTTCCATGTTAGGGTATGCAAGCATGCAGAGAAATGCTTCCAAATCAGATGATCTGAACGTGTCAAAACACTACGAAGCACCTGACATTCTTGTAATGTGGTCAACAGGATGCAGGCCTATATGCCGATTTAATCTTTAATCCTGACAACTGCAATATCATCCAGCTGCCTAGCCCTCGCAAATGGGGAAACGGCAATAAGTTGATGTGGAGAATCACTTACACAGGATCAGCTGGCACCGGATGACCGCCAGTTACAGTCTCCTCAAATAACGTTATCCCGAGATAATGAGACAAACCCGACGCGGAGTGATGCGCTTCTTCAAGTGTAAACTTCCGTGACACCTGTCTGTCTCCCAGATACTTTTGGCTTCCCCGTCCTCGGCTTATTTTTTCCCCCCAAAGCAGCAGACGCAGGCACCATTGAATGGGTGATCACGAGGTTTGTATTACACGAGGGGAGGGAGGGAGAGAAGTCGCACGCCGAGCGAGGTGTGGAGTTAACACCCAGCCGTGGTTCCGATTATGGTTTTGTACACGGACTGATTTTTTTTTTTTTTTTACGGAGCGAGGAAACAGGGTGCAGCTGAGCCGATTGCGATGCTTTCCGATCTGATCTCTAATCCTTTTTTTTCTGCCGGTACCTGGGCATCCTGCGCTCCAAATTGGCAGTGCTGCTCTCCTGGAGGAGGCACTGCGTTGGCTGGCAGCTCCATTCACAAAGCCATTCACAACCTAAGAGAGAGGGATGAAAAACATCCAAGCTGATCCACGCTGCAGCCCCCACAGTGACATTGTCTGTCATCTATAAACCATAATATCCCATTATATCGCGAGTATACTGACCTGATTATCTGTATTTGGCTGGCATTGTCTTAAGGGATGCAAAAAAAAAAAAAAAATCATAATGCTCCACAGAATACTAAGTTGTAGTGCCACAAAATGCCATCAAGCAATATCACCATCATTACAGTACAGCAGACATATGTGTGGTCCCCTGTAATATAGTGTTTTTATTAGAGCTCTGAAGTTGGATTTGCAATCAATAGGTGGAATTGATTGTCTCACATTACATTACTAGTATAGGATGTATTTTGCATGAGAGGCCCTCAGTGCCCACCAGCCTCCTCAGTTGTGGTCTGGCAAGGCACCAGGCTAATGTAGATCACAGCATCAGGCTGGGAGAGGATATACACTGTTTGTTCTCTTTATCGTAGCTCAGCCTTCAGGAAAAAAAGCTGAGGAAGGCAAATGCCAAGAATACAGCAAAGCACTTTCTGTGCTGTGGCACTGAGCACAGACAGCAATATTAGCCTATACCAAGATAAAGACCTCATCTAACAGTACATAACACCAGCAGGCAGATTACAAGGCATAGTGGACCAATACATACGTATATAGATATTTTTTCTTGCAATCTAATTTGGGTGCACTAATTTCCCACAGTTGCGTGTGATGTATATTTTTAATATAGTTGCACCAGCTGTGCTTTAGACCAAGTGAGAAGGAAAGTCAGCACATGTAATGCAGATAATGATGCCAGGCCAACTGTTCCCAGCCATTTATTCTACTGAATGGATCTCCGGGAATTAACTTTATGCAGTGAACCAGTTTTCAGCTATGAAAGTACCCCAAAAGTGATGTGAATGGACTCGATGTCCTGGACAGCTGTTCTGTTTGCCAGTACATATGTTGCCATGTCGCTACAGATTAAATGAAACAGTGATGGAAAACACACAAAGGTGGAAAGAATGAGACTGAACATGCTGAAGCAGAAGTACTGTCTCTTTGCTGAAATTTGTCACAGGAAGAACTAAAAATCAGTTCAAGCAAAACTAAGACGTGGCAAATAAAAAAAAAGAGACTTTTGGAAAAGACACAAAATAAAGTATTACTTTTCTTGTGTTTGCTGACTGATGGCTTATTGCAAGTAGCTCCACAATTTGCCAATTTATTATCCAGTTTCGAATACTAATGGAGAGACCACAAAATATGGACTCTGCAATGGATATGATTTAAAATGAAGCCTTGCTAAATTCAATATTGCAAATTTACTGACTTAAAAAAATGCTCAAAAAAGTTGGAGTTGGATACATGAAAGCCACTCAAATACAGCAACTGGAGCTAAATAATAGTTACTTTCAAAGAAGTGGTGCATTAAAAATGGACTTTTTGGAAAAAAGAACACTCTTACACTGTTACAAAACAGTATAAACAAAAAGTAACCCATTAATGGTTTGATGTATGAAATATAGAATACAGAAAGTTAGAATGTAGAACAACATGGACTTGATAATTATTGCTGGAGGGTCACCAAATTACAATGTTGAGGATTATCCAAGTCTTCAACTTCAGCAAATATGCTGCGGATGTTCAGTGGTGCACATAAAAAAGAGTGTGCTTATTAGTGTGCTTATTATGGTTCAGTGCTCACATTAGCATGGGGATTTAAATAACACGTCTGGCCTATTAATGTGCAGTTTAGCTTCATCTGCAAGCTTCAGTTAGATTGGGGGGAAAAAATGTCTTGATTTCCAAACTTCTCACACTATGCACACTATGCTGTGCATTATAACAACCAAGACAGGGTGGAGGTTACCCATGAGGCCTGGTCGTGCACTGTACAGAGATTCGGGTCAACATTCCTCTGGTCGCAAACACACTTCCACAACATTTCAGGTCACCACCGGCCTCATATATGTTTGAGTAAAGCTTATTAAAAGCTTCACGCTCCAGCAGTGCCGGTGTTTATGCTTTCTGCTCTGCTGAGTCACTTTCAGTATCAGCCTGCATCCAGATCTGCAGCTCCAAGGTGGCTACGAACATGATCTCTCAATTTTGCTGCCATGTGTGTGTATGTCTGTGTGTGCGTGCATGCGAGGGGGCGGATGTCGCCTGCATGGCATGGCGCATCATTTTGTCTCCTGGATACAAATTAACTTCACAGAGAAACAACATGTTGTGGCTTAACACTCCAATAACCATTTCGTATTTCACAGGAGCTACATATAGTGAGTGTTTCTCACATTTCAACCTGGGGGAATTAACTCATTACAGCAGAATATATGCTGTTGTGTATTTGCCAAGGTTTTTTTTTTTAATCCCATCAAGCCAGCAGGCTGGAACAGGGGGAATATTCATGGAGTCATGCACAGTAGCTGCCATGTAAGGCATCAGTGGGTCAGCATGTCATGCCTTCACATGTATCTGCTGTACAGTTGTGATAGATTTTCCCAGCATGGAAGTCCTCAAAGCCTGCTGGAGAGCTATGATTGCTAAAGTGGGATTATTAGACTGACTAAACAGAGCAAAGCATTCTGGTCCATCTATCCCAGTCACATGCTGCCCCTAGCAGGAGTTACAGTGTTCTAGTGTGTGTGTACAAGTGTGCACGCTGCGACATTCAGCTCTCTTGCGTGTTTGGGGATAGATTAGCTCCGCAGCCCGAATGTTGGCATTTGAGGGTCCCCTTTTGTCAGGGCTTCACTGCACACCATGCAAAGTCCTTCTTTATCCAAATGTCACACTTCAAAACCATGTAATTGGTCAATGAATCACAACTATGTTAACAGCAAATGTTGATTCATTAATGTTTGTTGGGGATGTTTATGACTGTTTTTTTTTTCTCTTCTGGACAGCCGTTAATTTGTGCTACTAAGCTCACCGAACACACTTAACAATTCAGTTTTATTACATGGAATTAATGATGCAGGCACAAAACACAAATCTAGAATATCCAAATGCTAATAGCTAATCCTTCCACATTTAGGAGAGCTAATTATGTTGTAATTGGTGTACATGGTGCTGAGTAGATGTTAAGGGACAATTCCAGCATCTTGTACTGTCATGCTGGTATATACTGTTGTTCAGGATTCACCCTCAGATTTAGTATTAGGGGCCTTTAGAGCAGCCAGTCAGCTTTCCCTGCTGGCAAGTCTGAGTGAGGAGTCGCCCACTACTCCCAGCCAATCAGCAATTAGAGGTGGGGTCACCAGGGGCGCTTGCAGCATCCAGGCACCTTGTGACTGGTTAGCATCCTGGGGATCAATTGCTACTGGTTGAGCATCACCGTCTCATATGCACACCTGTCTATAAATTCAGGGACATTCTCACACCCACCCACACATACTCATAGGCGCTCAGTATGTGTGAACTGTTCCCAGCTCTGTGAAAATAACAACCTTCAGTTCAACCTGCTTTGTCTGCTGACACTCTAGTCAGTAATTTCCCAGAATGCCTTTCGACAATCCCCTGGAGAACATCCCTGACCTCGATGCATTTCAGCCAAGCCAAAACCTAAGGTTTTCCTAAGGGCAAAAAAAAAAGTACCTTAAACCAGGTTCCACTTGCTGAGAATTGCTTTGGTCCCCACAGGCTAGTGACGACATCACTGTGTAAACCCACATATAAATTAATTCATTTAACGACCATTACAAAAGTCATAGCAGGGTGGCATCTTGTCAAATTTACCATGGATAGCTACACAATAGCAACTGTCTGGTTTTTTCGCTGCTGGCCTCAGTGACTTTTGTCAAGATTTCTCTACAGAGTACCACAGGACCCCTTGCTGGTGTGAACATCCGATATATTGTAAGACTGCCAAAGGGTCCTGTATCGGGCTAGTAGTCAGTGTACAGTGCACCCTAACCCTAACCCTAACCTACCATTATTAGTTGTACAGACTGAAGGAACAATATAGTAAAATGTCATCAGCTCATAAATGACTTGCATGTCGATGAAAAAATGGGTGAGATCTATCGCTGTTAGTGTTGATTGTCAAGAGGGCATATTAATGTGTTTGAGGCACACTGATGTATTCTGTGTGTTCACATGTGTGAGAGTGGGCAGCAGGTGCATCAGATGTATTTACTATAGAGGGATGGCTTTTGCACCTGCGCCACTCAGCACTCAGTTACTCTCCAGTGATCCGTGATCCATGATGACCCACATAGGCCCGCCTGAGCGTCCAGCTGGTAACACCGGTAGTATCCTGTTCCTGTTTGCTTTCGCCTCTGCTGGTTCTCAGGGGGAAGCCGTTCCAAGCCGGACCACTTCCTCTGAGAAGCAGGTGATTGAAGTGGTGGGCGTATAATCACCCTTTACAGATTCTGGCCACTGAGCAATCATAAGAGAGCCTCCTGCTTTATCTCCCTCCTCCTCTTCCCTTTCTAAAATCTCTTTCTTTGTCTCCTCGTCTGTCTATCGCCCAAGTTTTCAGGCCGGCACAGAAAAAATTCTGGATATGTTAAAGATATGTAAATCACATAATCTAATCTTCCAATTTGAATGGATCACACCACAGAGGATTTTGTGCATGCGAAAGATCTTATTGCTGGCAATCAAAACAGTTATTCTAGTGGGCTGTTTTTAAAATTTGCTGGGATATAATCTAATGAGAATGAGCTGTGCTGTCTCACTTCTCATTACCACCGCCGTCCATTACCAAATCAGACTGAAACTTTCATTTACTCAGGTCAAAGCCGACATGCTTGTGATGTTCATCTGTGAATGAATCATAGCAATTTGAGGTTAGAAAATGGTACAGCAGGAGAACTTTTCTTTAAGGCTGGCGGGCCGTGACTCATGGCAGTTGCTGTGCCTGGTCCGACTTTGCGCTGGTTAAAAGCATTCTGGTTGTGAGTGTGTTGTCAAATAATGTAAATGTGGTGACCGTGCAGCTGCGGTAACAAAGCTGAGCACTCATACAAAAAAAAAACCCAGTCACAACAACAAGAATGACAATAACAATGAAAAATGATCTTACCTATAACAGTATGCTGTAACAATGAATACTTAAAGGTTTTGGGCAAAATTTTGGGCTCTTTTTCTGACTCACCCAGACTGAAACAAGATGATCAATACCATTTTCAACTCTGTACATCCACTGGTTTGCTTCCTATGGGTAGCATTTTGTGTTGGTTTAGCATAAAGACTTGAAGTCTATTGGAATCATAAACTTGAAAGCAAATCCAAAGCTGTCTACGTTACACAGTGTATCATGTGTATTTGAAATACATGCCGTGGAATTTAGGAAAAGTTAATTTGTGCTGGATCTTCCTACGCCTTCAGCTGTGCACGGATCACTGAGATACACAGAGGGACAAATGTGTTCTGCAGTTACAGTTCCACCATCTATCTTCTTGGAAAAAGGGTATTTTGCCAAAAATGCTGGAATATTCCTTTGATAAAAGATGAACTACAGTAACTTACAAAACAGAGATGCAGCAAATAATAATAAAAAAAACCCTAAATCATAAAGCTCATGCTGTAAAATAAAATGACTCATCTCATGAAACAGGGCAACTTGGAGTGAATCTTCTACTACTACTACTGCTGCAACTTAAATGCCAGCAGCTGAGTTGTAAAAGTTGTTTGACAGAATAAAAATAAAAAAATGAAGAGGTGGAAAACTGAATGAAAAAAAGTTAGTCTCACATGTATTTTAGACAAATGCAATTCAACAAGGACCCAGTGATATCAGGATGTAAAGAAAAGGATGTAAGAAGTGTGGAAACTGTTTGAAATGTCTACCTGTGCTCACACTGTTGCCTGTGACTGGAACAAATTATAAGTGAGACTCAGAGAATTGGTCCCAGTGCTGCTTTTCCTGGCTGCCCCGGTTGTTTACGCTGCGAGGCATTTCTAGCCGGCAGCTATACTCACCTGTGGAAAGAGGAAAAACAAAGCACGGAGCTATCTGTCTACGCTTGAAGAGACATACCACTTGACAGCCGATATGAAGCGTCAGACCTGTCTTGTGAATTGACTCAGACCAAGAATTGAGTTCAGAAGAGTGACTGAGAATTTCTGTCAGCATGGGTCTCGGGGAGCGACGTTGGCAGTGACAGAGCTTCTTAAAACTGCAGTCAAAATCGTTCAAATCAAGACTGCTGACACACTGACCTGTGAAAAACTCTTCTCTTTGGGGTGTGTGTGTGTCCATGTGCATATGTGCATGTGTGTGAATGCGTGCTAAAGAAAGACAGAAAGAAAGAGCAAATTGTATAGAAATACAGTGACTTTTTTTCCCCCTACTAAGACAACATTGACCTCCATTGAGCGGCAGGAACCAGGATTAACCTCGTAAACCCTGGGTGCTCCTGCTGCAATGCGGTCAGATGTTTAACAAGCCCATAACACACTCTCACCGAGCACATTCAAACATTATTAGTGTACAATTAGTAAAATGCACGATTTGCTGTAACTGCCTTGCGTATCAAAACATTAAAAGTACCATAAACCTCGGAGTGAGAGGATATTGATTTTGGATTAGCAGACCTCCTCTTAAGCCCACTATAATGTGTGTGTTAACCAGCCTGCTGTCTACCTCCCAATGCCAAAATGAGCAGCCTAACTCTCCCACACTAGTGTCTCCTCACTCAGTCTGCCTATGCTCTGCTTTTTCCATTTACACATACATTTTCTTGTGTTTGTGGCTACGGAGGTGGAGGTGAAGCCTTCTGCCTACTCAGCATGACTAATTGCCCATGAGTGCCCATGCTACTGTCGGAAATAAAGAATCAACAAATACCAAATAAACATTATGAGTCACGCCGAGCATTGTGTTGTCCTTTACAGCGGAGAGTGAGAGAGAAAGTATCTAACTATACGGGGAGAGAGAGAGAGAGAAACCTGCTTCACATTTGGCATTTGTCATGTTTGATAAATAGGTAGATACATTTCACATTTGTCATTTTTAAGGAAGAAAATTGCATTTTCAGAAAATCCCCGGGGTGGGCGAGAGGAGTGAGGAAGCCACTCTCCCTGTCGCAGCCTATAAACAAACGCTAATAGTCTTCTGGGATCGGGTAATGAGTTAAAGCTGGAGCCGAGGAAAATCACACTCATAATGGCAAACAACTGCCTCACGCCTCCCGGTTACGCTACGGCACAGACACAGCTCAGCGGCGGCTGCTGATATATGGGTGATGCAGGCACGGAGGAAGGATGGAGCCAGTGTGTTCAGCTGCTTCGAAATACCTTCATTCCAGATGTTCATTAAGACCGATTTGCATACTGAACACAAGAAAGTCAGACGTGCAAAAATGAACAAAAAATTCATCACAGACTGCGAATTCTCTCTGTCTGGACATCAGGCGCTTTGATGTTCCTGATGTTGTAACCACAGCCTAGAGCTCACACGTTTTCCAGAATAGGACTATTGCTCTAGTGTCCTAGATGAGCACTGACTTTAAACTGTTAAATAAACACAGGCTAGTATCCCTTGAGCCTCTTGTAGCCCCCTCACTAATTCTTTTCCCTAGCAGTGTTTGGAAACCACAACATATTGACAGTCTAGTCGATCTCCTTCCAGACTATATTAGTCACACAGCATAGCACCCTGCGAACCCTCCTCCTTTCCTGTGTTTATTTCACAAATGTGGATGAGTGAGAGTAAATTTGCCAACCACTCCACTTCCCGGCTTGCTTGCCAATACTTCCTCCAGCCAACTCTTCCCACAGCTGTTTGCAAAGGAGGTGTTTGTATTGTTAGCCGCGTAGCTCTGTATGACGTTTCAGTGATGGCGAGGCTTTGTTATTACCACCCACCACTGAGCACTTCAGCCCAGAACACAATCAACCAGAGTCTTTCAGCTGCTGATGAGTGCACCTGGAAACCTGAGGAAACATAAATTAATAAATGGCTTCGTATGTAAACATCACACTTTTTTTTCTTGCAGTCTAAAGATAATTGCACAAACCACAAATTGCCACGAATTCAGGAGCTACATTAAAAAATTAAGTACTGGCAAGCTTCAGATGAAAGAGTGTTGAAGAATATTGAAAGGTTAGTCAGTGTAGTCTTTTTCTCTAAATCTGTTATGCTTTTTTGTGCGATAGTCCCCAAACCAATGTTCTCTTACTGAGCCAAAGGGGTGGAGATAATAAATGTAAGAGACAGTCCAACTGAATTAACAGGAATAAGAAAATAAAAACAGATATTCATTTTGCATACATCTTGCATTTCCTCAACCGCTGATGTAATATGCCACAAATGAAAATAATCCCTGGGAAAAAGCTCTGCATGATGCAACTAACATTAGTCAGGCTCATAGAAATTACATCTGGAACAAATAATATTGGCAAATAGTTTTTGTGTGTGTTATTTTCTCATACATAGCTGCAACATATGTGTGAGATTTTCCTCATAAATCAATAAAGCAAACGTTTTAAAGTTGTGCATTGACAAATTAAAGCATTTGAGAGTTAATTTAGTTTATTTAATACATATACAATGCTCTGGTGCTGCAAGCAGGTAAAAAAAACATAAAAGCTAAGAAACTTTTGCAGCAGTGTTTTGACCCAGTGCAGATCTGGTAAGTTCATTGTCCTCCGCTGATGAATGTCTAGATAAATCAGTGGGCTTGCTGCTGATTGCCAAGGACAGAAAGATTTGTATTGTGGGTAGCGGATGAGTATTTAATAATGTGGATAAAGCAGCAGGCAGCATGACAAATCTCAGCTTGTGCACAAAGGCATCTGACAGGGGACATAAACTCATATACAATCAGTTTTATGAAAAGAGAAAAGGCCTGTTTGTGGCTCTCTCCAGTGAAATCCTACAAAATCATTTCAGATTCGCGTCATACCACACATCCCCAAAGGCAGGACGGCAATTCCAATTCATGTCTGCTTCTCAGCCCACACACACACACACACACACACACACACACACACCTGGGTGGTGGTTATGTAGATGCTGAACGTGTTGCTCAATAGATAGAGTGAGCTCTACAACAGCATATACATGAGAGCTCGCCCGTCCACACCTTGTCTCACCCAGACACATATATGACTGGTCCCCTCTCCTCTTGTCAAAGGCTTTAACCTTCTGTGGCATTGTTTGCCTTCAACTCCTTGCTGCCATGGCAACCAGAGCAACAAGAGGACCAGGTATAAATGAGAGATAGTGAGAGGGCATGACCCACACTGTGCCTGCCACTCGCTCACACAATCATATTCAGTATTCTGCCTGAATAAATTAGTGTTTCAGCAATAATGAATGGACAAGTTTGGTATAATAGCCACTTTCTGGCTTTTGTCATTGACTGCATGAATATACCGTGCAATACTATTCATCTGAGCATTTTTTTTTATATTGTTAAACATCATTGATCTGTGATGTTCATTGTTATTTTGCTGTAATTAAACTTTATGGTACACCTACTTTCTATCAACCTGCCATGTCTACTTGAGGTGCTCCAGTTAGTGATTTCCTTCATTGCCCAAAATGCCTTTCAAAAGTGTGGTGTACACGTAGAAAGAGAAAGTGAGTTTAGTGAGTTTATTTTTTCCTTTTTTTTTCAAAAAAAAAAGAAGGAAAAAAAGAAACAGTCAGTCTTGAAAAATGCAATCTTTGTTTCTGATGGACTGACACTAAAACCTTATGTTTACAGCTGATATTTCAGAAAATTCTGTGCTATCAAACTTCATTGGAGCTATGCTGGAAATATCTCAGTATCATTTCACAATCTAATTTTGGCCGCCAATCAACAAAACAAGCCCAGAAATGCAAGGTTTATTGCCAATGGGTGTTTCCTTCAAATGGTTTAGGGAGGATGTCTCCTTTAATCTATAATATACTACATGTCAACAAATGACTGTAAACTAATGATTTATATCCCCAAAACACTGTTACATTCTGTCCTTGTATCTAAAGCTCAGACAATAAATTTCAAAGTAGAAATGTTTCTTTACCCAGTTAATCACCACGTAAACAATGCCAGCAGCATTTCAGCAGAGTGCCACACTATTATTATGAACTGCAAGATAAGTAAGATACTGTATGTTTGCATCAGCATTTTGCAACTACCTTGGTCTTGATATTGTTATGGCGAGATGTTGTGTGTGTGTGTGTGTGTGTGTGTGTGTGTCAGTCTTCATGATTAATGGCTACATGTTTGGGGTTGTCTCAGTGCTGACGTCATCATGGTCTCCATGGAGCCTCCAACCACACAGACTGACAATTTCATTGATAATCTACAAACCTAAGGTTTTGTCTTGACGGGGGCATTCATGTCTAAATTGAGAAGTAATTTGTAGTCTCATCAAAAGGGCCGCAGTTAGAATTAAGCCTTATTTCATCTGTCTGGTGTAGGAAAACGAGGGCTTGTGATTGCTGAGGGCTCTTTGATTCTGGGAAACACTCTGGGGGCAGGGAGGGTAAAGACACTAGATTAAAGACGAGTGACTTTGGTAACTGATGATATATTTAAGATTCACTGGGAGTCTAATGAGTGCTCCCACTGTCTGCGCCTACTAATGCTCCAACAGGCAAGGACACATAAATGGAAATTGAAATGGAAGAGGCCAGACAGTAATCGCTCTTTGGTCAATGACAAACTCACAAATTGCAGCTCTGCTGTTCTGTTTTCCCTCAGCCTCGTCCTTGGATTCCTCTGTTGTTTCCACCTGAGAGGACTGAAAGCCCTGCTGCTCGTCCTTCCCTCACACCCTTCAAGAACCTGTTACCAAAGCAGTCGCTTGGAAAAAACATGACAAAGGGCTTTAGAGAAGTATTGATTTGGAATCAAACCCCACAAGCCTGTGTGGTTGGACACGGAGGTGTCAGAGTAGCGAAGGAGGCGTTCAAGTGTCAGTCTCTGATTTCTCAGCCAGGGGTTATTAGCTTCATGACCCACAGCACACTCACTGTTTATGCCATACCCTCCCCAAACATGGCTGCTTTCCCGTTTATACACACATGCATGCAAACACACACAAATGGTAAGGCTACTCGGAGCAAAACGGATGGCTGGCTGAGTTTGGTAGTGCCAGTTGGGGAAAAATTTCACCTCAGCTCACTGGGAAACTGTTGACTGTTTTGACGCCAGTTCATTTCAAGAGGAAGTCACTCTCATCAAGCCTCAGAGGGCAAAGTAAATACACTCAAACTGGCTGTTACGTGTTTGAACACACGCACCAACATACAAGAGTCAAACCAGCCCTATAAAACTGTAGTAGTGCTCCATTTACAGTGAGATTGCACCGTAACCCGCATCCTGCCACAGCCCCCCCATGATCTAGTTCATATGGGCTGGATTGTTCAAAACAGACTATTTTTCTCAGTGATTCACTTTGAAATGATAAACCGGTGAGACCCGCCAAAGACATCAACTATGTATGTGCCATAGAGATGAATTAACAAATGAGTCAGAGCCGATGTGTAGTTTTTAATGTCCAAAACATCTATAATTTCATGAGTCACACAGTCATCATGTTATAATCTATATGCTATTTGGGTAACATTTCCTGTTTTCTCTCATCCATAACACTGCCACCGAGAGAGGCTTGTTGCTCATACTGGCATACACTCATGTATTTACGCATCGCAAATTACCTGTCTTCTTGTCAAGCGTGATACTTTATGTGCGACAACATCTCCGGTCACAGCAAACAGCGTGAAGTTAGAAGGGAAAAGGTCTTTTTTTCACAAGGTCAACAGCTGCCTGCCACAGAGCATCAGCTTCAGACACGGTGACAGCGTCTCAAAGCGGAGCCGCCGATGACTGACACCTCCACAGTGGGGAAGCAGGAGAGGGGCGAATGCTGAGAATGGCTCTGCATAGCAATCTCACTTAGTTAACTTATTGAGAGGCTTTAAAAAGTCACACCAAACTTGAGAGGCTGAAATAACAGTCATTTGAAATAGAAATTTACTCACTCTCACCGTCTGTTTCCATGGTTGCGCATTAATATTTGTGTGAGGCTGATGTGAAATCTTTCTTCATAATTTTGACATGTCTTTTACCCAAGTGGACCCAGTGCTTACCAATGTATGGTAAATGTATGGTAAACCCATTAATTATTATAATTCTTGGGTACTATCCACAAAGATCTGAGCTTCCTAAAAGTCAGTAACTGTACCCCATGTTGGGTAATGATATTTTCTGTGTGTTTGCAGATGTTTTCATAGCTTTGTGCGGTGCAAAATAGATTATGGGATACGGGGGAAGGCAAAGGATACACTGGTTGTGGCGGAAAGGAGGCTGCATATCTGGGCCACGTTTGGAGAACATGTTTGAGAGACATTTGTTGAGCCAGTATGACTTATGTGGTCCAGAAATGTGACTTTTGACGGAGGCAGCCCCTGAAGCGGGACACAGCTCATGATTGCATGATTCTACTGCTAACAAGCAGTTACCCACTACTGTTGAAAGTAGTGTAGGATAAGAGGTACAGTTGAAGAGATAATCAAACAGGAGCTGGAGGAATTAAAACTGAGGTCGTGTTCTGGTTGGATCGCTCTTCTCTTACATGTGAAAGTAGTTTTTAATAGACCTCTCCTGCATAGTGTTCTGAAGCTCCGGATAAACATTTCCTCCATCAGCTCAAATTATCAGCCTACAGCTGTTTAGCCAGTGGTCTCGGTGGATCTCAAGGGAGCCATTTGCAGCAACATTTCCCTCACAACATTGAACCCATCTCTAAAAAGTCAGAGGGGGTGGAGGTTGAGTTGTTTCTCCCCATCAAGGATGAATAACCATCTTTTTTTCTCCCCACGAGAAACGGTGACTCACAAGGAAATTGTCAGAGACATTACAGATCCTCTGTAATGCTTTCAAATATGTCAAATAAAGACGCTCCATCTTTCACTCGCTTGTTATGGAACAGTAAAACATATGGTTTTGTCTGGAACCGGAAACACAGCGTATTTAATTTCCTCAATTTTCACATTTTCGCAGCAGCATATGTTTCCAGTCCTTGCGGGAGACAATTCCTCTGCGGTCAACAGCCTGAGGCTTGAAGGCATTAGACTTTATTCTCTCTCGCTCGCTTGCTTCCTCTCACTCTCTCTCACTCACTCTTTCCATCCTGTAATACACCTTTAAGACAGGGTGCTTATTCATCACCAGCTTGCCCCATCAGGAGATACATTCCTCATGTCATGCTATGTTTTACAGGAAACATTAACTCCTGCAGAAGCATATTAACTACCTGGATCCACCAGCATGCCTCCAAATAAACAAAGACCTAATTTAAAGAAAACAGAATGTAACCAAGAACCCTCAAGTATCTTAAAAATCTTTCTTTCCCAAAACAATCACCAGGAGTTTGTTTGCAACTGCTCACTTAACAGGCAAACAAACCCGTACACTTAACATGATTTTGTCTGAGTATGTAAAAATGTGAGTTGAGACTTTGTTTGCTGTGCCACTGCACACTCAACAGTAGTCTGCCGGCTGAAAAGTGAACTTGACAGCGCTGATAGATGCTGTATATTCCACTGAGAGGAGTAATTACTGTAATTCTAAAGGCTTACTGAAGTGTTTGGATCAGCAAAGACAAGACGTGTAAACAGGCAGTGTACTGTATGTATGCATTAAAAAAGCTCGCTGCAACAGCTTCATCTACACTGAGCCGAGAGACAAATGAACTGCATAATGCTGCTTTTCTTCAAGACATAACAAAAAGTGAAACCACCAGTTTTTCATTTGTCGTAATAGGTTTGACAACAGAAGCTGCACTCACTGTTCTCTCTGTTTCCTTCTCAAACACACACACACACACACACTTTGGCAGTAGTTGCAGTGCAGGCATAACTGGAAAATGGGCTTCATGCTCAGCTCTG
>OMLB01063847.1:0-12700 GCA_900302555.1 Myripristis jacobus | reverse complement strand
TGAGGCTGGTGTTTGAGTGTGGAGATGACTTTAATGTATGTTCCATAAGCTGTGAATGTGAAACCCTTATTGCATTTGTTAAGGGAGTTGGTGCATAGTGTTTATTGTTTCTTTATTATGCAATAGAACAGAAAAATATTGCGATAAAAAAATATAAATTTCAATGCAAAACTATTGACACTGCACTCAACAAAACTCAACAAAATGGGGTCAGTATCTGTTATAAATCTTCAAGTGATGTGAAATCTGTTTTTGAAAATGTCAGTTTGATCTTGTGACATCCAGAGAAATTTTGACCGCAGCTGTGAACATGCTGATTTCTTGAAAGAACTCAAAAGATTATTGTTTGGATACTTGTCACTGAAAAATGCTGTGGCTGATGATGTGTCAGCAGTGTTGGTGTTTTAACCTTTTAGTCAAATAGATAAATCTACCTGTACTTACTCTGAGGCATGGACACTGTTTCTCTAAGAACCATCTGAAGGACCCAGTGTTTGTTCACAGATTCCACAAAACAAAATAGCCACACAAACCAACATTGCAATAAGTTCTCATCAGCATCACTAATCATGTTCTCTCTAATATTCAACTACGTTTGTTACAAATACCCGTTTGTCTTTGGTTTCTCACTTTTTATGTTTCATTTCATGGTTTTTCATGCATTTTCTGAATATTATTTGTTTAGCAATCTGCTGCTGACCTTACATTGATAATGACTGATGATGTAATTTAATTACCAGGTTAACAATTGCTCACTAAACCTAGCCTTTTGAGGTAACGTTTTTGTTTACTACCTATTTGCATCATTCATCCTTAATCCAAACTATAAACATACCCCTTTACCTTAACCTCTGACAAAACTTGAAGCAAACTTCAGTGTTTTATGTAGTTTGCTTTTGCTATTGTGTACCGTGGCACTTCAGGAGGATCTCTATGTCTGCAGCTGGTAGGCCTGCCCATGTAGGCTTGCTCATGTTTGCTTTTGCCAGGTTGTCTGGTTGGTCTAATTCAAATGACTGACCACATTTTTGTTTCTTGGCTCTTTTTAGTTTTAGGTAATATTTTCAAGCCATTTTGCTCAATTATTTTACCCTTGAATCAGAATAGATAAATCTGTACCTACTGATCATTTTTAACCAAAGCATGGTAACTGAAAGATAAAATTATTCTGTACTACCATACTACCATACTATTTAGTAGGCAAAAAAAGAATTAGTATGTCCCAATACATAGTATATCAGATGCAGTATGCCGAGTACCAGGATGTTGTACTACATCTGGTCAGATTTCACAGAATGCATTTCAGCATGCTTCTCTGGCCATTCTGACCCACAATCCTTTGCGCAGCGGACGTTACGTCGCACTGACTGAGCTGCATGTACAAGCCACGCCCACATACGGAAGACAACACGACACACACATCACACTCACCTCGCTAAGTGACAGCAGAAGCAACAGGAAGACAGAATATAAGAAATATGACAGACGACAGCGCAGTATGAAATAGCATTGGCATTTTGACAACAAAATTCAAATGTGTCGCTACGGACGGCGGCAGAAGTGAGTGAGGGTCGGAGTTCAGGGATGACGTATTTAGTGTGTCCAAATAGTATGCATGCGCATGCATACTGCATACTACACTGCATGGAAGGGCACAATGGAGTAATTTCGCCTAGAGCGGCAACATAGGCAGAGCCAGCACTGTTCATATTATTTGATATTTTACTATGTGCCACCCCCTCAAAATCACAAGAGGGGCCACCTTGGACAAAGCAATTTTTAAGCAACAGATGATTAAACACTGAGCAGCAAAGCCTTTTTTAAAAAAAATAAACTGCTATGATGAGAAGCTCATTTATGCTTTCATTTACAGTACACCAGAATACCATTTACCACCAGTTTCAATGTTATTGAGAGAGAGGAACGGTTTGACCTTGGCAATATTTCTGCAGTGGAAAAAACAGTCTTTTATGATGGAGTTGATGTGTTTGTCGAGTTTTGTCACTCAAAATTAGTCAATAATGTCAATATTTTCGAAAATGACACCTAGATTTCTGGCAAATGGTTATAAGTTAGGTGACAGGTGAACTAAGTGCCCAGCTATATTCCTGGAGCAGTTGAGGGGATCCATATAAAAGCACTTCGGTCTTACTGTCATTTAGCTGTTTTTTTTTTTTAATCCATCCATACTTTCACATCCCGGACACAATCAAGAAGGGACCTAACTGATTTCGTGTTGTTATGACCAGCCTCTGACGGGAGGCACAGCTGAGTGTCATCTGCATAGCAATGGTATGAGATATTGTATTTTTGGAATATGGAACCTAGGGGGAGCATGTAAAGGGCAAATAAGATGAGACCTAAAATGGAGCCTTGTAGTACTCCACAGTTACACTTACACTTAAGCTGTAAAATGTAATATTTAGTAACTTCAGTTTGCAGGTAATATTTCATAGTGTTTGTATGTTTTTTTTTCTCTAATGTTTGTGACTGTTCCTGTGACAGTTCCTTATGATAGAGTGCAGTCTGTGGATGTGTGTAGCGGCCCTGGCAATTGGCAGCACCCTACCACCAGGTGGAGTATTCGGTGAATGAGTCAATCCTGAGTTCCAGGTAGAATCATGAATTTCATCTTAATTTGTTCTTAAATTAGCAGCATAAATATTGCAAACCATAAACTTACTGCTTTATCCTACAGTTGGCAATGAACGACTTCGACACTGGTCACAAAAAGTTCAACACACTCAGTGGCATGAAGGCAAAGCCTCACTGCACACACAACTAGCTACACTAGTATTACATAGCTAGCTTACCGAGATAGATGGAGGGGAAAACAGAACTTTCCAAGCTCCTCGTTGCTTCAGTATTTGACACACAGGTGGATTGCGATCTGAGAGTGAATTTTGAGTGGCTGATCACCTCCCTGTTAAAATGAGAAGAAAAACAGTAAAACATTATATTAATACATCAACCTTCATTGTCACTGGGTTACACATACACAAGTTTCAGAAAGGCAAATGTCTTCATGGCCTCATGTATTCATGTACATGTGCTGAATGTCTTGCTGTCTACCTCTTGTTAACCTCTAAAAGCATTGTAATCTTAATGATTTTTGTTTTTCTGAAGAAAAACAGCTACAGATTGACCTGGTGGACCTGCTGTGCCATGCTGTCTGGTTCAGAGTACCTCATGTTGGCGTAAGGAATGCACTTTTTATTCACATGGCAGTCTAATTTGGTTTCAGTCGGATTTGAGGTGTATAAACAGAATGAAACGTATTTGCATATTGTTATAGAGGCTGCAGTTTGCAATTTGCCTGCTGGGAAAACAGGTCAGTGCATGACTGCCTAGGGACATGTGCTAGGATCCTGTTTGTGGACTTCAGCTCGGCATTCAACACCATCACCCCAGAATCCTCTCCTCCAAACTCCTACAACTCACTGTATCCCACACCATCTGTCAGTGGTAGGGATGGGCGATACCACACTTTTAGAATTCGATACAATACCGATACTTTTTCTTGCATTTTCATCGATACCGATACTGATACTGATCGTTTCTTATTGGCAATTTTTTTCATTCAAAATATTATTACATTTAAGACAAATCACATGACAAATACAGACCATTTAGCCTATACCATATTTATTATGGTCAATACATAATAAAACTAAAATTGAAATAAACGACAGTGTCGGCTCAATCATGTCTCAGTCACGTCAATCATGTCACGTGACACGGGCCAGCTCAGTACACCGCCAGGCACAGGAGTGACTCTGCACATAGTAGGTGAAGTAAGCTATCTAAAACACCCCCAATTCTTATTTGTTAGTATTGATATTTGTTTAAGGAAATTGATGCCAAATGAGTAGCGTGTGAGTATCGATATATCGATACCACAGGATCGATACGCCCATCCCTAGTCAGTGGATCTCCAGCCTCCTGACAGGTAGAAAACAGCAGGTGAGGCTGTGGGAGGTCACTTCTGGTGTACAGACAGCCAGCACTGGTGCTCTCCAGGGATGTGTCCTCTCCCCATTGCTCTTCTCCCATTACACCAACAACTGCACCTCCAGGGACCCAGCTGTTACACTTGCGAAGTTTGCAGATGACACTACAGGCACTGGACTCATCCAAGTTGGTGACAAGTCTGCATATTGGTGAGAGGCTGAATAGATGGTGCACTGGTATAGTCAAAACAACTTGGTGCTGAACATGCTCAAGACTGTGGAAATGATAGCACTGCCAACAACCCTGTCCAACTATGTTCAACGTGATGACGTGGCAGGCGGCAACGCTTTACGTACAGGTGTAGCGGTCAGACTGGAGAGATGGAGACGGAGGGCTCTGAAGTGAATCGACGGGTCCGGGACGGATATATCAGAGTCGACGGGCGTCAGTAGAACTAGTGGTGGTGAGTATGTGTTTGTTTGCTGGCACACATGGATGATAGCTAACATTAGCTTAGCTAATGTTAGCTAGTTTTCTTAATTTGGTTGTGTTTTGTCTATTTGCATGTTGTCTGAATTTGCAGTGTGTTTTGTAAATGCTGCATGTGTGTTGTCAAATTGTTTTGTTTTTTTTTGCTCAGGTTTTGAGCTCTCAAGGCCACTGTGCTGATAGAACAATTTGACTTTGACAGGACCACAGCTTGTTTATTTTCCTCTCTCACTATGCTACTCCTACCAGATAGAAGGGCAAGGAGGCCTGTAAAAAGGGGGAAAATGAATGAAACTAAGAGGCAAAGTGAGCAGAACCAGAAAAAAAAGATCAATGGATCAATGACTTTTCTCTTGGAAATTTACCTTGAAAGCTGCCTGTACTGTACTGTACTGAAAGTAAAAATGAAACTGTAGTAAAGTAAATCTATCTATAGAAAAAAAAGGGAATTTCCCAGTTTGGGATCAATAAAGCAAATCTATCTATCTATCTATCTGAAGATGAGAAGGTGAATAAGATAAGATATTCCTTTATTAGTCCCACAGTGGGGAAATTTCAAGCATTACAGCAGGAAAGTGGATAGCAAAATATGAAGCATAATTTACATTATGCAAAATACTGCGTGTTTGTGTGCTGGTTGTTATATACATGTTTTAAAAAGATATGATGTTTTGTTGAGTCTGAATACACAACAGTGATTTCTCCAAAATATGAGACAGAATATATATCATATACATGATTTTACTGGTTATTTTGTGATTACATATTAACAGCATAAATTGTCATGAGACATATAGCCTACAGACATGTGGTGCCACAAAGCCCATGAATGTTTGAGCTGCTTGTTTCTTGGATTGAGGAAACTGTGGCAAACATCTTCTAAGGTTGTGGTGGCAGCTCAGTGTCCCAGATGAACTTCAGTCCCATATCACCCAGTCGCTCCTGAAGGATCTGATCAACCCTCTCACTCTGGGCCACAGTAAAGGTGTTCTTCCAGTCACCGATCTTACCTGAAAAAAAAATAAAAAAGTATATGCCTGCTGTCTGTTTACATGAACCTTAACAGGATCTGCAGTTCACATGATAAATTACCTTTGCGCAAGAATTGTCCTTTAAGCATTTCCTCTGGCATGAATTGATAATTGGCCTTTGGGTCATTCTTCATGTTCTTGAAAGTAGTTTTCTCAACAATTTGATCAATGACTGCCTCACTGAGATTTTTGCCAAGGAAGCTGCAGATCTTAATTATTGCTGCCTTCAGATCCTAGAAGAGAAACAAAATCAAACAGAGAAATAAAATCGAACAGAGCAGAAAAAGGAAGCTTTGAACATTGATCAAGAAATGACTTGTGTTAGGCATAACCTAATTGGTAAGAGAACTGGAACTTAGTGACATCTGATATTGGCATTGAGGTAACCAAACTGGGGAGAGTGAGGCAGCAGGTTCCACAATAAAAGTATTTATTCCTTCCTTTAATGACAGCATGTGGTGTTTTTGACGCACTTTGCAGGCTTAAGGGGACAATCTTGCTGGAGGCAGAGCAAAAAGAGCAATGCTCTCGAGTCTAGAGCATTGCTCTTTTCAATCTGTCTAGAGATGAGACCACAGGTGTCAAACTCGTGCCGAGAGGCTGCAGGTTTTCATTCCAACTAACAACTCTACCAGGTGATTTCACTGATCACCTTACCTCCAAACAGAGAGGCGAGACTAATCAGTGAAATCACCTGGTAGAGTTGTTGGTTGGAATGAAAACCTGCAGCCTCTCGGCCCTCCATGGCACGAGTTTGACACCTGTGGACTAGACAGATTGATTTCAGCTGTGTGCAGTTAACTCTGGATTGAAGGGGTGGTACCCTGTGTTCCAAATCACATACTTCTACTTTTTACCTTGAGTATGTACTGCAGCTGCCCTTACAAAGTATGTAGTGTAGTATGCAATATGCATGCGTATGCATACTATTGGGACACACTACATACATCATCCTTGAACTCTGACCCTCTTGCTCACTTCCGCCGCCGTCCGTAGCGCCACATTTGAATGTTGTTGTCAAAATGCCGGTGCTGTTTCATACTGCGCTGTCATGTTTCTTATCTTCTGTCTTTGTGTTGCTTCTGCTGTCACTGAGCGAGTTTTGTGCGAGTTTTGTGCAATTCAGTCAGTGCGACGTAACGTCCGCTGCGCAAAGGATTGTGGGTCAGAATGGCCAGAGCAGCATGCTGAAATGCATACTGCGAAATCTGTGCCACCCTGCGCTGCGCCAGGAAACTAGAGCCCATTGTGTCTCAATGGGACCTTCCTGGTAAAATAAAGGATAAATAAAATAAAATAAAATATGTCCTCTCCAGGACAAAATGTGTGTCATTAGATTTAATGGGTTTGAACTTCATTGATATGCATATTATGATTAATTTTGTTCATATAAGTATTATTACTGTTTGTCTTACCATGTTCAAATTACAGTTTTCTCTGCTCGTAGGTTAAATTATGATCACCTTCACAAAATATAATGTTTTTAAGCAGCCTTCCACTTCAGGTGATATCCTCATACAATTGACAAAGATTAGTTTTAGACAAAAACAACTGCTTTCAGTTCAAACAGCATTTATATGATTGTACATAATGGCTACAATTAGCTTTGTGTTCTACTTATCAACAATAAGCAAGCAACCAATAATGTTCTGGAGGGGACATATTTTTGGACAATATGCATGTTTGTATTATTCTTTGCTATTACCTTTGTTCTAGATCCTGACTACTATTTTTTGCTATTTACTATGTTTCTGGTGGTAATGATCCTTCTGTTGTGTTAGCTGCCTTTATTTCACTGCTAGTCCTTCCAGCAGTTCCCTAGTGTTGTTGAATTTATGATGAACAGAAGTTCCCTTGCCTTTTTATGACCACATAACAGGAATTGCATAATTTAATTTGATACTAAATGTGACAGAAAGCCATGTCCAACAGCATGTTCTCTCCAGAACGTTGTTTCACATATATAAATTGATGCAAAAAAATTAGGTAATTTCTATGTTTCTGAGTGCTTTGAATTTTTTACCATCAAGTCCATATATTTTGAAGTTGTGAATTCTAACTGATTGAAACAGGTTGGCCAGTTTTGATTTTTCACCCTATTTGAAACCAAACATGGTCATTTTACTTCAAAGTGCCCTTAAAAGAAATCTCACTTTGAAAAAATATGACATTGAGACTGAGAAACTTTACCAACACCTGAGTCACCTCCAGTCAATGGAGTTTCCCAGCATGCTTTTGGGCAACAGACATTTACTTAGCCCAGTTGATTGTTGTTTGGCTCATGTTCCGTATTTCACTGTTTCTCAAATGGGGGTACGCGTACCCCTGGGGGTACGTGAAGGAACTCCAGGGGGTATGTGAGATTTTTAAAAAATATAAAAAAAAATAAATCATTATTTAGGCTAATAAATATTCATTAAAATATAAATGGAAGTTCATAAACGGAATTTTATATTCAGTATTCAATTTCATCATCCTTGTTCTATAAAATAGATTTCTATATAGAACCAATCGTAGCTATTCTCTAACTACAATGCTAAAAATCACATTTTCCTTACTGGTAAGTGCCTTCCTTTTTAGAGTGTATATACTGGAGGCTGTTCCAGATTTTAAAAAAATGATAAGATAAAACTGTTTTACTTGGTGGGAAGACTACAGAGTTCTGTTCTCCAAAAAGAGGCACATGTGGAGGCAGAGTTTATGCTTAATAACTTCAAACCGTGTATTTATTTAGACAGAGCACACAGAGGAGTGCTTAATATTTTGACACAGGTTCTTCCGCAGGGGTGGGCTGAGGACAAAGGCATTTATGAAGCATAACCTCCTCCTTCTGTGTGTTACAAAAGTGCATTCTGCATCTCGTGGTGCTCTCAGCGGTTGAGGTCGATAAATACATTTGAACTCTGCTGAATTAAAACAGCAACAACGCATTAACGAATCCAAGAAAAGGCTGTTTACTGCATGTTTGATGGGCACAACGTTCAAACAGTTCAAATTACAGACGTGTTGGCGACAAGGGAATGTGTCAACATGTGCCTAACGAGCCCTCCAACTAGCATGCACATTCAAAAAAAACAAATTGCGGTCTGACATCTCCATCTACAGCAAAAATGGCCTAAAAACTCAAAGAGGAGGAACTTATTGATGAATAAAATGGAAAATGCTGTTAGCCCTCTGGCACTCACACCTATCTGACTTATCACAAATGTCTGCTGGCAGCCAGGATGTGCACCGGCATGCTTCGTGCCAATTTAGACACACAACGTGTAGGTGAAGTGTGAAAGTGTTATTTACTCAGACTCAGCAAGACACTCACAGAGGAGTATGACTCCTGCTGTTTGGAGATGATTTGGTGTTGACATTTCTTTTTTTGGCTGTGAGCCCTACAACCATGTAGTATTGTAGTGAGAGGTTGGGGTAATTTTGATTCCATGTATTGCTCCTTGATCTGGGTACCCTGTACCACTCAGGTTCCTGTGCAAAATGTCCCCATCAAACTGCTCTGATTTTTGTGATAGCAGGCTTAAAGGAACAGTTCATTCAAAAATGAAAATTTTGTCATCATTTACTCACACCCATACCAGCTTAAAGATCCTATGAAATTGACTTTTTTGATTTGATGTATTTCTTGTTGAAATTGGAACATACGTCTGAGTGGAAGTGTGGTTGTTGTCTATCTATCTATCTATCTATCTATCTATCTATCTATCTATCTATCTATCTATCTATCTATCTATCTAGTGCAGGAAAGGATCATTCACAAATGCAAACCAATAGGACTGACATAAACCTAACCCTAACCCAATAGGATATCAAGAGAAACATTGAGAGAAACACAGTTTTAAGGGATAAGTGGATGAGAGAGGCCTTTATGGTCAAATATCTGCTCAGAAACCACTACTAAGGAAGAGCAACAAGCAGAAGAGATTTGTTTGGCCCAAGAAACACAAGGAATGGACATTCTTTGTGTTTCTTGGCCCAAACAAAGTGGAAATCTGTGCTTTGGTCTGATGAGTCCAAATTTGAGATCATTGGTTCCACCCATCATATCTTTGTGCGACACAGAAAAGGTGAACGGATGGTCTCTACATGCTTGGTTCCCACCGTGAAGCATGGAGGAGGAGGTGTGATGGTGTGGGGGTGCTTTGCTGGTGACACTGTTGGGGATTTATTCAAAATTGAGGGCACACTGAACCAGCATGGCTACCACAGCATCCTGCAGCGACATGCCATCCCATCTGGTTTGCGTCTAGTTGGACCATCATTTATTTTTCAACAGGACAATGACACCAAACACACCTCCAGGCTGTGTAAGGGCTATTTGACCAAGAAGGAGTGCTGCGCCAGGTGACCAGGTGACCTGGGGCCTCATGTACAAAGACTTGCGTGGATTTCCTACTGAAAAATGGCGTACGCTTAAATCCAGAAAACAATGTACACACAAAAAAATCCAGATGTATAAATCTGTGCGTACACATGAATCCAAGCACATTTCCTTTGAACATCCGAAACAACGTGGAATTGAGCTCACATGTTGGAGTACCTGACCCCTCCCTGTCCATGCCCCCATTTAAATATGCAAATTATATTTAAATGAGCCAGGCACCTGAGATTGCACTCTGCATGATCAGAAAACTACAACCCTTAACATGAATAAGACGGAAAAAAGAGAAATTTCACAGAATGTGAATTAGAGACGCTCCTCACTGAAGTGGAGGCGTGCAAAAATGTACTGTTTGGCACGCTGTCCAGCACAAAACGCAAGAGGAGTGAGCGGGAGAGTGTGTGTGGGGCTGTCAATGCTGTGGGGTGGGAAAGGCACACACACGCTGAATTAAATGCATTGATGAATAAGTGAATTCTGTGTCCTTGCCTCTTTATGGTTGAAATCAAATGTTGCCAGGCCCGAATGGCCTCCCGGGTAGGATGTGCATTCATTAATTGCTTGTTAATTTTATACACCACAGATCACACACTATTGTTGTAAATGAATGCAGAATTGCACCGGTGAGGCTGATTAAGACATTTCACACTTTACGCACAGGTTTTTTTTTTAAGATTTTTTTTTAGCATTTCTGCTTTATTTGATAGTCACAGTAGAGATAGACAGGGGAGAGAGAGGGGATGACATACAGCAAAGGACCTGAGGCAAGTTGGCATGAGGCACCGCACATTTCCACGGTCATTTCACTCTTGATACATCTGAACTTTGCCGTGGAAAAGGGCGTACACCACGTTTTTGTGCGTATGCACGTTTTGTACATGAGGCCCCTGGCCTCCATAGTCACCTGACCTAAACCTAATCCAGATGGTTTGGAATGACCTGGACCGCAGAGTGAAGGCAAAAGGGCCAACAAGTGCTCAGCATCTCTGGGAACTCCTTCAAGACTGTTGGAAAACCATTTCAGGTGACTACCTCATGAAGCCCATCAAGAAAATGCCAAGAGTGTGCAAAGCAGTAATCAGAGCAAAGTGGCTATTTTGAAGAATCTCATTCATTCATTCATCTTCTAAACCGCTTATCCTCATTAGGGTCGCGGGGATTTTGAAGAATCTCAAATATTAAACATATTTTGAGTTAGTTCACACTTTTTTGTTTACTACATAATTCCATATGTGTTCATTCATAGTTTTGATGCTTTCAGTGAGAATCTACAATGTAAATAGTCATGAAAATAAAGAAAACGCATTGAATGAGACAGTGTGTCCAAACTTTTGACTGGTAGTGTATATGTGTATATATATGTATATATATGTATGTATGTATGTCTATATCTATATATCTATATATATATATCTATATGTATATATCTATATGTGTGTGTGTGTGTGTGTGTAGATGTGTGTGTGTGTGTATACCAATCGATTCAGATTTAAACAAGGATTTGTGTAGTATACTTTGTTTGTCACCATGACCTTCCTATGTGCAGTTTAGGCTCATTCTCCATTCATGCTGACAGGCACCTGCACTTACTGATCTGAAATAGATGCCCAAAAGGCGTTACCAATATGGCCGCCAAGTGAACAGACTTTGATAGAACTACATGAGTGCTCTCAATTCCAGTGAGCTGCCTGCTAGGCCTATTGACCCTAATTAGGCATACACCCTTAATTGATTATACAGTAAGTTGAATGCATTATATTTTAAGTCTAAATTTTGCCATTATGAGTCTCCTGACGCCACTGTTTAAGGGGTTGTTTTTAAAAATTTTCTCCCATGGGAGCATACCCCCGGACCCCCCAGTCAGCCCGGGCTTAAGCCTTCGATGTCTACAATGTCTGGCACCGCCCCTGCTGGTCCCTATGTTAATGTTTCAGTTAGACTCAAACATGAAACAAAAACATGTCTTCTTTGTGATGTCACTGGCTGAAACATGGCTGTAAATGACTGGATCCGAAACAACTGCATAGCCTCACCTGAACAGAAGGGGTTGGTTGGGTTAAAGTTGATTGCAAATTCATGTGACACCTGAGGACAGAAGAGACGATACAAATGATAAACCTGATATTCAGCCTTTCCTCTTGTATAAAACATTGCTTAACCCATCATCCATCTATACTTATTAAAATACTCCTTAAAATATAGCAATAATAGAAGTTCTGTTTCTTGCTGCCTGCATTGCATGTAATACACCTAATCCTGAGAAGCTTTGTGCTCCATGTCTATTTGGTTGTATTTTACAACATAACAGAAGAAAAAGGCCTTAAAAGTGGTTAAAGCAGCCCTAAGGCGGACTGAACTTCTAACAGTATTTTACTTTATTAATTTGTTTGTTTAGCTCGGCCTGTTCATTCAGTAATTTAATATTGTGGCACTATGTGTCGGGAATATCTATCTCTTTGTCTTACTGTCTTTACACCTCTTCCTTCTCACACTTCGTGCCATGTCTGTTTCTCTCACTTTTGTTGTTTGTTTTTTTCACCACTGATAGGCTTTTCTCACAATCACACACCACCAAAAAGAAATCCTGTCCATTCCTGTCTTTCTCCCACTCTCTCTCTCCCTCCCTATCTCTCTTTATCTTTCACTTTCTTTTCTTTTTCTCTCTGTCTCTCTCTTTCTCTTTCTCTCTCGCTCTCCTTTGTCCTTTTCATCAGCTCAGTGCCATGGCAACACAGATGGGTTGACAGTTGCGTAATCATGTGAATATGCATGTATAATGCTTACAGTCTTTATCTGTGTGTGTGTGTGTGTGTGTGTGTGTGTGTGCATGTGGGTGTGTGTGTAA
>OMLB01063845.1:8872-19091 GCA_900302555.1 Myripristis jacobus | reverse complement strand
TATGAAACACACTCCGGGCAAGCACACACACACACACACACACACACACACACACACACACACACACACACAGAGCCAACGTCCGCCCTCCCATCAGCACTAGAAACAGAAACCATGGCCATCCCGGTGCTTGACAGATTCTTTCACCCCTGAAGGTCAATATTTAATATCCTCTCTGACAAACAGCCCTGGAATGTTGTCCGATTGCGTCATCATGATTTACATGTTGTTTTATTGCCGGCACCTTCCTACAGACACATGGCCACAAGGTCCTCTAAACAGAGGAGGTGGCAGAAGACTGTCATTTATTATTTATGGTGTGTTTGGTAGGGACCGACACAATATGCAAAGACAAACTGAGAAAAGCTGTCCAGTGTAAGTGTCATCGTGTTTGTCGTGGATGCTAATTTGTAATGTCTGGTCCTGAGAGGTGCTTTTGTAAAAGGAAGAGATTACAATTAAAATTAAAGAGAAAAAAAATAATGTGTGTATGTGTGTGCTCTTGTGGTTCTATCCTGGTAAGACCTGAGGACATGAGCGTTCTTGATGAGAAACAGAACCTTTGAGGCCAAGAGACGTCAGCAGAAGTGTTTGTCTGAGTTCTGGCAACAAGGATCTCAGACATGTTTTTTTTTTGGTGCTTCTGTCATTGGTTCTTCTTACATCTTTCCAAATATATGGAATAATTATGAATCCATTCAGTGTCTTTGCAGTAGACACAAGGTTTTTTTCAGAATTCCTTGATTCATTTTCTTCCGCCGACGTGGCGATGCACATTTACAGCTGGTGCCACTGCAAGGGTTACCAGGAGGAAATCCTCTGAAGCAAAGGCCCAGGCCGGGTCTACCCAGTCAGTTCCTACGGCTGCACTGTGTGTTGTTTGTGTATTGAAAGGTGCAAGTTGGAGCTAAGTCCCCTCTAGCCACCTGAGGCAGGAAAATCACACTGAAGCTCCTGACTGGACAAGATTTCTATGTTCCAGTGGGACATCAATCCAGCAGGCAAAATGACGTATCATGAAAGCAACGCACCAGAAAGCGATGAGGTTGAATGCTTTATGGGGATGCTGTGTAGTTAACAACCTGACACTAAACAGAACATCATTTTCAGATTGTAAGGGAGGATTATGCCTTTAATGTGCTTATAATCGTCTTGTAATAAATCAAATATTCACATTTACAGTGGAACCCTGGTAGCGAGTGTGTTTATCTGTGTGACTGCCTTGTGACACGACGGGTGTTTTCTTGCTTTCCACCCAGTGCATGCTGGGACAGGCTCCTGCCCTCCATGACGATGAGTAGGAAAAGGTAGTTAAAAGCCATATTTCAGCGCATATCAAACACAGTGACTTGTTTATATGCTGTGTCTCTTTCTCTGGTCCTGGTCTCTGGTTCAGAGATGTGTTTTATGGGGTTGGAATGTGTCAGGTGAGAAGCCTGCTATATCCTTGGTCTCATGACTGACTCCCAGGAATGTCTGAGGTGGGGAGGCCTGAGCGGCTGCTCATCATAAAACTGCCATTGCTCTGTAGCAGCTGGCTCCTCTCTCTGAGTGAGGCAGCGCTCGCTCCAATTCATTCCATATTTCTGTGTTCTCCAGTGACCAGTTGTGCAACAAAACACTATTTCAGAAACTACATCCCACTAGAGACTGACATATAAGGTCAGCCGTCTGCAGTTAGATGCAGAACATCAGTTTGCGTGACTCCATGACCTTCCCTTTAGCGCTGAGCAGCAGGCCCAGCGGGGCATTCATTCATTCATTCATTTTCTAAGCTGCTTATCCTCGTAAGCGTCGCGGGGGTGCTGGAGCCTATCCCAGCACGCACTGGACGGAAGGCAGGGGAACACCCTGGACAGGTCACCAGTCCATCACAGGGCCCAGCCGGGCATCTGCATTCAAAGTAATGTGCTTCTTACAGAGACATCAGCTTGCCCCATCCAGCAGCTTTAAAAGTGATATTTTCAAGTATTCTTTTTTTTAACCTTGAATTTTATTTTTGCCAAAATGGAAAAGCCTCTGAAACAGCATTTGAACAGCGAATTGGCCGCAGTGAAAGAGTGACCAAGACATCTGAGGGAAATAATTCAGACCAGTCACAGACAGCCACACACTAGGAGCTCATTTGCAAAGGATTTAACTCGTTCAGGCTTAAAGCCTGCACACATTGAGGGATCTTAAACCTATGGGCTAATTTTTTTTTTTTTTATAATATCATGCCCAAATTCATTTCTGCTGCAGGTCACTGCATAGCTGAGAGAGCGCGCCTCCCAGTGAGCTGCAGCTGGATGCTGACAGTCTAGAAACCTGAGACTGAGATGAACAATGTACTTCAAATGGAATGCCACTCAAGCTCTGAGCGTTAAATGTTATCGGTTGCTGTCACATACGTCACTCAGCACCATTAAGCTGCAAAATACCTGGAATATACCTGACGTAAAGCAACGTGGCAATCGGTGGATGTAAACATTAATGGCTGTAAAATGGACCCAACAGTCAGGCTTAAGTGAAGGCCTTGTTGGAAAAGCCAAGCAGGTCACGGCTCCTCCAGTCGTCATCATGTGAGATAATGTGTTGGCCCCCTTTCTGCCGGGGAAGCGCTACAAAGACATCAGCAGCTCCAATGACAAGACAAATGACAAAGAACATGCTCCTCTCCAGGAGCGTGTGGTCCAAAATTAGTGCTAGGGTGCCCCCTCTCCCAGCAACTCTGATTGTGAAATACATATTTTAATTTAAAAATTCAGTTATTATTCGACCATAAATCATGCATTAATACAGAAACATGTGATAACTAATGAAAAAGCGCTGCCTACAGTCTTCGTCTGCGAGCCAAAGGGCGTACCCTCAGCCCGACAACGGTATGTGTACATGATCAGCTTTTCCTGGTGGCCCATGACTGGTAAACAATGCACGCTGAAAAAAACGGCAGAAATTTTTACGCCCAACCAATGTTGCCATTTTGGACAATTTTCCCTGCATGCACTGCAGGACATACCATTACACCAGCGATTTTCCCCATATTGCTTGTCACAGGTGTTGAGGAATGTCCGCAGGGCTTAGCTAGGGTTGTGATACTGAGTAACTGTAAAGTGAAGTAACTGTAACGCGAATGCAGTCGCCACCAGAAGATAGTTTTGGAAACTGTTCGCCCAGCTGGCTCTGTGCTCCATCACACGGTGCCCGTGCGTAGCAAAAATACACAGAGTGACCTCGGGCCATAGCCCCACCTAGTGGAAAAGTCACGCCATGCCACTGTCACGTCAGCAGCCCCGTGGCACTACTGTTGTAGAGCCAGCATGTATCTGTTGAGCTGATGATACACGGGAAATTTGGGGTAAAATTTGCTTGCAAGGGGAGCAACTGGACGATACTGACTGACAAAACTGACAGCTGGAAATGGATGAATCACACACTGCTGCCATCACAGTTTTTTTGGTCTTATCTTTCCTACTGAAACACATGATGGTTTAATAGTTGAATTATTATCATTATTATTATTATTATTGTTGTTGTTGTTGTTGTCAGTTGTAGTATTTTAGAAAACATACATTATGTAATAGATAATCTACAGCGAGGCGGTCAGACTGATGTGGAGGTGAAGAACTCCCTGACATCAGCTGCTGAGCGGGTTTCAGGCTTGCTTTAGTGAAGCCCGTTCTTTTGGAGCGAACAGGCACGGTGCTGAGGACGCAGTTTGACAACAGCCTTGGTCGTTTATTCAGAAATAACAAGCACTGACGGCTTTAACTGACCAATCAGAGTTGAGTGTTCAGCATGTAAGCGGGTAACTCCACGTACTTTCACCTCCACAAGGTTTAACACCTGCAAGTTTATGATCCTGCTCACGCCATGGTCATTTGCCAAGGTTATAAAGGAAAGAGGAGGACACAATATAAAAATATTATTTAGAATTCCTTGTCAAAAATAGGCATACATTTTCAGCTGAGGACAGGTCACTTGACTAGTGCTCTTGTCCCTGATTGGTTTCTTTTGGAACATTGCCAGCTAAGCTCACTCATGGTACTTTTTACACCCTTAAAGTTACCTTAAAGAACCACTCCCTTACCCTTAGTCCTAACCCTAACCATAGCCTGGGACGCAGCACTGCCTTACAGGAAACTTCAGGAAAAAACTGACAGATTGTTTTCAGCGAGAAAATATTTACTGCAAATTTTGCCCTAAGAATCTGCCCGTGCACCATCACCTTTACGGCTCTGTGCCGCATAAACAGCACATGCTGTAATGTGCCGTAAGACCGTCAAGGCATTCACACAGTTTGTAGACTAAACACAAGCAGTCTTCAGGCAACCTGTGCATCTTAATCCAGACTTTATTATGCATCATCTCCAAAGAATGACTTCACGTCAAACGGGTGCTTCCTGCGCCCTCAACCACCCAGGAACATCCTCCTTGGTTTCTCTGGGACCAAACGACTAAGGCGTTCTGTCACAGAGACGTGAACAGCTTAACACTTCCCACTACAGAATGTGATTTGCCCAAGCACAGTGCATGGCAGAAAGGGTTACACACTCCTGAACATGAACAAATGAGCCAGCAAACACCCGAACACGGCCTAATGCCAGCGCACCGGTCTCACCCTCACCCCACTCCTTTGCTCCAAACAGTTTTCGTGAGAAATGCCGTCTCCCCTCTCAAACTGAGGTAGTGTGCATGAAAAATAACTTTCTCTGCGTGGAAGAAGAGATGTTAATTTATATAAAGTAGTGTTAATATTGCTTTTGACATTACTAAACACCCCCCCCCACCTCTCTCTCTCCTTCTTGCTCTCTTGGCCTTTTTCAGCTGGCGACTGACCTAACTCTCTGTCAGCTTTTTATGACTGTAATTTATTTGCCGTGTAGATGACCTTATCAGGGCCGTCAATTACAGCGCTCTGCTGCGACATTTCTAGCCTGGTGGCTGAAGTCCCCATCCACTCCTCAGTGAGACCTCAACCCCCCCCTCTCAAACACACACACACACACACACACACACATCCTAGAATAGAGATGATCTCAGTGGTGAAGAGGGAAGTATGCACGACTAGACAGTTTCATGACAGGGAGCCAAAAACAGGGGATAAGATGTCACATGAACCTAAATAGAGGGCAACCGTAGCTTAAAGGTTAGAGAATAATAATATTACTACTGCTAATTATATCACTTCATATTCTTTGCAGTAACCTTAATATTGACAGTATCAATATCAGAATATTATCATCAATAGTATTAACAGCACTTTCTTAGTACCTTCATAGGTCCCAGTGTGCTTTCAAATGAGAGCAAACATTATAGTTGGAAGATATATCACAGCAGGAGGGCAAGACAAGATGAAAGCATAAAAAATAGATCATAAAATAATATATTACTAAAATAATATTTCCGACACACACCACATAGAAGCAAGCCTCTGAGTGAGGATCTGAGGCTGCCACTCGCATACCCGTGAGGAAATGAAAGAATTAACGACTTTTTTACTGACTAAATGAGGAAATCAAATATTTCAGCGACACAGTCAGTGCAAGTAAAGATTTACTGAGTGGTTTGCGTCTGTAGTGGACTGGAAACAATGGCACCTTTTGTGACTGAGCTGTAAATGTTGGATTTTTAAAGTGAAATGATGCCAACCACCCACAGATTCTCTTACTCATTTTAAAGACACAGTTTACCCATTTGGAAAATTTGACATTATTTCACCCCCCCAGATTTGTTTTTGTGAAGATTTACTTTGGAGATTACTTTCTCAAGTTTACTGAGAGAATTTGCATTATTTAATTAGCTGTAGTTTCTTATGCATTGTATTCTCTTCTTTGTACCTCCATAGTGAATTAAATAATATGGTGCACTTTGCCTGTGAGGTTGGTGATGGTTGGGATTGGCGGACTGATATAATCTGAGAAGGTTAAGTGGTGTAGCACATTTTGTTGTCAGTGCTGAGTTGTCCTACTGTTGAAAACGGACATTAAAGTGGTCCTGGTTACCCACCACCTGAAGGTATTTTTAACTCAGTAAGTCTTCAGTTTATACTTAACGCCAGCAGAAGCCTGTGTTACACTAACTGTTAGCCTCCTGCCACTGGGATGGGCTTCCCCCCGGCTAACATGCTGCAAAATAACTGCCTTAATCCACTTAAGCTGTTAAATAAACAGCGTTTGAGTTTGATGATGTGTAGCTGAATTGATACAGCATGAAATGGCTAAAAAAGGTGAATGTTGCTAAATATTAAGCCCTGCCCTACATAACAGCTAGGAGGGAACATTTTGGGTGAACTATTACTATTAGGAAGACAAATGTAAAGACTGAGAGAGTCAGAGTGCTGCTTCACAAGCTGCTGGTCACTGACGCTGTCTGAACTGGGCCGGATGGGAGGCCTCGTCTGGATTAGGACACGAGCTCCTGTAATGTCCTGTAATGGAAAATGTTGATCATTTCCATGTTTTTCACAATGAGAAAACTGATTTTATTTTGCTCTGTCTTGAGGTGATTTGGACAACATTATGAGCAATGTACACATGCATTACGCCTTAAAGCTTTTGAGGACATTTTATGACGACATAATATCAATATCAGCTAGTGTTAGCTAACCGTTGGCACATTAGCTTCTTAGCTTGTTAGCTAATGTTAGCTAAAACGCTTGGTTAAGGTTAAGGTAAGGGTTCGGTTAAGGGGGGAAACAAAAGGAAAGAAAAAACTAAAAACCTAAAACTAAAACTAAAAATATTCGGAATTATTATGGGTATTGTCATAAAATTATTATGGGTAGGCCTATTACAAAATGGGTATCTTTATGAAAATATAAAACTGTCGCTGTAGCCCGGTATAATGTGACACCTGCTATCTAGCCGGCTAGCTCTGCGAAAATGGACACGTGAAAAAGAAAAAAACCCAACGAGCAGCCGATTCAGCATGTGTAATAACAATAATAGTAATAATAGTAATAATAATAGTAGTAATAATAGGCGCAAAAGCTACCGCCGACCACGTACAACGGCTGAAACCGCGTGTGTGTCAGGGTCATAATAACCAAGCAGACCAAATGTAACCTAGACTGTGTTATCAATAATGAAAACACAGTCAAATATAAAAATACAGAAAATACAGATTCCTCTATCATCATCTATCGCCATATTGCAATCCACACTTGTGTTTAATCTGACCACCATGTCACACTAGAATCAGATCAGGTTAGAGGCCTCCCGCAGACAAGCAGGAGATTATAGTAGCAGGAAACTACATCTTATGAATCAGTGGCAACGGTCCACTTTTTAATAACAGGGCCACGTCAGTGTGACAGCAGGTGGAACTGAATCCGTTGTATGTTGATATATGATGATATATAAGCTGTTGGATGAGAGGCAGCCCTCATTAGGTAACTGAGCCAGTTATGCGAAATTAATCCGTCAGACTGTTTATTCACTACTTAAAGCTGTCAAAGGGTGTATTAATTTTAAAGGGAAGCACAGACCTAAACATGCCCGATGCACAGCTCCAGCTACTAGGTGGAGATGCAGCAGCTGGCATCATTTCATCTGTCAGCTCATTCACAAACTGCCTGTTGCTGTCATATTTACTGTGTAAGCAGGACTGGCGGGTGCATGTGGGATTGCAGTAATCTGATTCTTTAAAGAAAAAAAATTGGAAAAAAAAATGCTGGTTGCTATTTCTTGTTTGTAGGGGAAAATGCATTAAAATTTTTGAACAAAGAACACAAGTATCATTTTACATGGCTTCAGTAAAATAATTAGTCCCAGCTAGGGGAGATGATGCTATTTTTATTATAGTCTGTTAATTGGAATACTATTGGTTTAACACCATATTCCAGGCATAGTGATGCAGACATTACTGGGAGTAAACAGATTATGTTTCCATGTGGACTATTCCTATGTATTATGCTATTTTTTTAATTTATTTTTTTTACTTTTAAATAAACCAGGTAATCGTTGCCATAATACGAGTGATGAAACTAAATATAGTGCAATGCTGTGGGATGCTCCGTGCATGAGTATGATTTTTAATACGTTTTGGTGGGGCAGAGGAAAGGAAGGTCGGTGCTGATCTGCTGTTTGCCAACAATAAGCATAATTTGATCCTGTGTTGAAATACAGTCAGCAGCTTTACTTCTAAAAGTAATAAATGCTCTTAACTGACACTGTCATTCAGTAAGTGTGAATGTGTGGGAGAGAGAGAGAGGGATGAGGAGAGAGAGAGAGAGAGAGAGAGAGGGAGAGAGCGTGTTACAATAACAGCGTGCTGACAAGCAGAGGCTCATGGGATAAGACTTGAGGATAACAGCTGTCTGCACCAAATAAAAAATAACTCACGCCTGAAAAAACCACTGGAGATCGAAGACTGGAAAACACACGACGTGCAGTTTGCTGTATTTAAGATACGGTGGCTGATGGTTACATTTACTGGAAAAAAACCCCCAAAAAAACGTTCCACAAACAACAACCAGTGTCACCGACCTGCCTGCAAAATACAAAACGCCATAGATCTTGGAGTCCGCAAACACAAATCATGTTAGTCCAACAAAAATCTAGACTGGCCACTGGCTGTTGCTGCTGTCACATCACAGCAAACTGTGACTACATGATAAATGTCTCTGAATCCACCTCCAGTTAGTATCAGCTGACCTCAGGGCCAGATCTTAAGGCCAGATGTCAAGTTCTATATTAACTGATGCAAAACTGATCAAAACCTCCCCCTGGCTGTAAATGCATTGCAACACACAGCACACTGCAGCTCTAAAACACATTCTGTAGCCGTCCATCCTGCAGATGAGCGACACTGTAATAATAATATAAGTCCGTTCAGAATTTTAAACTGTCCAAACCATTTGGGTCGTGCAAGAGTGAATCCAGACGATTGAAACACCACAGCCTCTCCTGTGTTTCACTTTGCATACAGCCACTCGAAAAACATCATCTGAAAACCAGAAATGCCATTATCGGTGTTGTTAGGCGGTAGTGCAGAAACAAGAAGCTGCATGCAACACACATCAAGTGTATAGAGGGGAGGATGGTGTGAGGTTTGGCATTTTCCCTCATAAATAAGATTTTTCTTAGAGGCAATTTAATGATTTCAGACAAACAGCTCATATGATGCCAGTGAATTCGCTGGATGCAGCTATAAATCATCCTTATCTTACATTTAGAACATGTTACATGACAGTAAAGTTTACTGGCTGGTAAAGCAGTGACACACAGCGATGAGGAGCACAGACACATGAAAATCCAAACCAACATACTATACATGAAATATGTTAAGTAGAGCAGTTCATCTCCTTTCAAAAGCCAGTGGAAAACAGCTCCACATTTCCTCTTAGCTTTGGATTGACTGGTGCTGACAAATTCATACTCAGTAGACCTACCCAGTCATTTCTCATTTCCTTTCACAGAATGCATCCCTACGATTCAGTTCACTGACTAGAACTCACTTTGTGTTTGGAAGTTTTTCCATTTTACTTCCTGATCTGGACACGTTTGCCCCAGATGAGGCCCTCTTACCTTCCCCTAAACCCTGTTACTCACTGAGGGGCTGGTTTGATGAGGGAAGTCGTGGTCCTCTGCACCCGGTTCTTCTTGTTGATCTTCTGCATCTCCAAGCCGGAACCCATCAGACCACTCTGAAAACCCGGGCCAGGCTCCAACAGGATCTAACGAACAAGGTTGGAATCAAATGAAACAACAGGGGTTTTTTTTTGTTTTGTTTTGTTTTGTTTTGGGGTTTTTTTTTTTTTTTCCACAGGTGAAAACTGGTGAGTAAAGCAAGCGGAGTAATCCAAAAACAAACGTCTTTTTCAAAGTCCTACAAGAGCAACTTTAAATCTAAAAGTCAGTGTGTGTGTGTGTGTGTCCGTGTGTGCCTAATGCTCTGCCATGTGTGCCCAGTGCAGTCTAAGTGGTCATGCTGTGCTCCCTCCCTGTCGCTTTCCCTCCTCCCTCTTTGGCATTTGACACACACACACACACACACACACACACACACACACATATCTGTCTCTTCCTATCACACAGACACACTGAACCAATAAAAAAATATTTATTACTTTTCTACACACCCTCCTACGCTTCTACCAATGCTGACCCCATGTGGGCACATATAGTTAGCTGACAAAATAATCACAGATCCTCCTTGTGCAGGGATCCTCGAGTCTTAATGCACCCTCTGAACTTTGTAATGCACAGGATGATGTTACACTCTGGCAGCACCAGGC
>OMLB01063840.1:16588-29400 GCA_900302555.1 Myripristis jacobus | reverse complement strand
GGAGAGAATACTAAAACTTTGAGAGCGAAATGCCCACAGTGTGAATAGATTTTGATTATACATTTTATTTTGTTGGTAATAGTTTTATAATCTCTACACCTCTCCTGTAATAATGCTTAAATGTATGTTAAAAAAATAGCATCCATGCAAGGTTCCTTAATAATCAGTATTTAGCCTTATAAATATTCATTAAAATATAAATAGAAGTTCAGAAACAGAATTTTATATTCAGTATTCAATTTCATCATCCTGAAAAACCCTGAGACCCCCGTACCCCTCCCCCCACGTGCTAAACTTGGGGGTACTTGGCTGAAAAATATTTCATAGGGGGTACATCACTGAAAAAAGTTTGAGAACCCCTGAGTCAGATGAAGGTGTTTACACTGTCAGCAGTCTGTCAGAGTCTCCGTCGCCAGATGTTAGAAGGCAGGAAATGCCTGAGTTTTGCTTTGCCTTTGTCAGACTGTGCCTGTGAAACAGTCAGTGTTTCTGCTTGGTTGTAACAGTCATCTCAGTGATCCAAACACAAGTGGACAGCCAAGACACATCCCTGTTCACACTTGTCTTCATCATGTGTCTCAGAGATGTCTCAGCCTTTGCAAGCCAACTCCATGTTTTTCATCCCAAACTGTTGCCTGTTAAACAACAGACACGGCCTCATGTTGGGATCAAGTTTACACACCAACTCCGGCACTTCGGTCCGTCATCAGAGTTTTCCGAACACACAACGAGCTTAATGAGCGGATGGACTGATTTACTGGACTCTCAAGGTGTTAACACACAGGCATCTTTGGCAGTTCAGCCATCATGTGTGACTGGATCTACTGGGATCTCCAGCACAGCACTGAAACTCTGATCGGCTCTGCAGCAAAGCGTGCGACACAGACTGATCCCAGGACAGCTGCGGACCAGGATCTGCTCCGTGTGCTGCAGCATTTTGAGGCTGGGCCCTGAGGATCTGCACATCCAGCTGAGAGGCTTATCACCATAGAAACGGAAATGAACCCATTCAGTTTCTGTGGCGCTCACCCAGTGCTCACTTTTCCCATGGTGCACTTTGGATGTGGCCCGTTAAGCTTCTCGCTGCTCTAGACGCTGTCTCAGGATTGGATGGAACAAATGTTTTCCTTTTGTCTCCTGTTGCAAATGTTGGCAAAAAAAAAAGAAGAAATAAAACACACCGGACTCAGTGTGCAAGGTTTCTGCCGGCAATGATTTTTACCGGATGACGGATTCAAAAAACGCTTATGAAAACTATGGACTTGGTCTGCAAAGGCTTGAAATCTGAAAATGCTGTTGTAGCCTCACGCCACACTACACCACACAAGCACTTTCACAGTTTTCTGACTATGTTGTCTCATTGTTTTCAGCCGTTTTCCCATCCATCTTTCCAAATTTACACACCTTGGGGACGTTTTTAAAAAGCTCAGGTTATGTGGGTGGAATCTGCTGGTTTATTGTAGATGAAAGGCTAAAACTGAGGGGAACACGTTTTTAATGTGTTTTCTCATGGCCTTAGCTGACCATGTGTTTGGAAAAGAATTGTTTGACACAGGCTAGCTAGGAAAACAATGTTTGGCACTCCAACCATGTACATTTGTGCATATCTCAATTTTTTTTTTTTGAGTGATTGCACGCTGTCACCATCAGCAGGGCATCCTGTGTTGATGTTTCCTGTTATGCCCTTGTCGGGGACGCATCAGGACACATTAGTGTTTCTTTACAAATGATAGGGGGTCGAAAGTGTAACAGGCCGCCTCAGCAAATGGTTTGATTGATCAGGGCATCAGTGGAATCAGGCAGTCTTTTTCTTGGAAACCCTAACCCTTTGCAGTTGTCCACTAGTGACCTGTTCATCCAAAAAAAGCCAAGTAAAACAGGGTTACACGTTGCACCAGCAGTAGACTAATTATTGAATGAATTTATGTAAGGCACTTTTTCAGACCAATCGCATTTGTTCAAACAAGTGCATCATCTAAATATTGCCTTTAACTGATCACTCCCTGTAATAGACTATTTCTTAAATGCAGCATATCAGGTCTGGGGTCTTTCAGACTCATCATCATCATCATCATCATCATGTTATTTACACAACAGTTTATGGAAACCTGTTGTGCTTCACAACACAGAAGATTAGAAATAACAGGGCACAGCTGGAATAGTGGATGATTTATTGTATTTCTTTAAGAGCACTTCAAATGAAACATAATTTGCTCCAGACTTACAGACAGGAAATACATCCTAAGTAATTGATGGTGCATTAAAACGAGGCTAGAGTGAGCAAGGATGTCTCCATTTGTGAAATACCGTGTGATTTTTTTGTGTGGAAGGACGACTAGCAAAGTAAGAAGTTCATTGATGGTGTGACAGTCTGTCTGACTGAGCGTATGACAATAAAACTCCTTCTCTTGACTCAGAAACCCTGAACATTTGGCCTTGGCAAGCGGAAATGACGTGTGTGTTTTTGCATATAGAGCAGGACAGTGGTCAGTCGAGTCGCATGTGGAGACGCATTCTAATGCAGGTATGAACAAATGTACTTGGAGCACACTTCTGATTGGATGACCCAAAACACATGTTAACACCAGGGAGAAACACTGTCTGTCACTGAGCTGTTAACATCCGCAATAATATGCTGTTCCTCATGTCCCTTCTTGAATACATACACATACATACATATACAAACACAGACACACACACACACATATATGGTTATATGCAAAAACACAAAACCACAACAAAATGCTCATTGACGTCTATGTATTTTTTTTGTTTTTAAATTTTTGTGTAATGCATTTCAGGGGCCCACAACACCAAAAGTGGGGTTGTTTTTTCCCCCACTCTTGAGGTACATTATATATAAATGGAGGACAAAGTTTGTTCAACATTCACTCTGGTGATTTAGCAATAACACCAACTCTTAGCCTCGACTTGTAGTGGTTTCCCGGGAAGAAACTTTGCTTGGAGTTAAACACATTAGCGAACCATTCTCATTCTTTTAGCCCACACACCACGAGAACTCCCCAACAGTCCACCTCCAACAGCAGCTCAGGGGAGCCGCTGTCACCACCAGTGTTCAGGCTCGTTTTTCCCTGCTGAATGTCAATAACTGCAAATGGCAAAATTAGTTCAAGAATAAGACCCTGGATGCCACGTTACGTAATGTTGCTTGAGGGGTTTTTTGTTGTTTTTTGTGTATTGACAAGGGCCTCCAGAGAGGCAGACACTGTGAGGAAAAGCGCCCATGGAGTCAAACAGAGGCCGGTCGGCTTAAGAGTAGAAATGCTATACTATAGCAAAATAGCATAAACAAAAATTTAATCATACTGCAGTCTTAACCCAGTATATCAACAATAAACATGACAGAACAGACAGTATGAAAAATGTAGCGAGTTAAACATATAATTAGTCCTTTAAGCTACGCCATGTGCCAGTAAATCAAACTATTTGCACGTTACACATTTGTTCTAGAGGCCTTGGTCCTGTGTGCACCAATAAGTAGGATAATAACATAATAACATATAAATTCTAGCAAAGAATTAGTGATTTAAGGAAAGTGCATGTGGTTTTGGAAATTAAACTTTTCAGCTGAGCTAAAGAAAAGAAAAGGGCTTTAGTTTTCTAAACCCTGGCAGTGTTGCAACGAGCCTGACATACAATACAGAGATAAAGACGACTTCCTTCATCCTAAAACCCGACTGCAGAATAGATGCAAGCTGGGGACTTCAATAACGCCTGTAAGTATTCAGTGGTAACCTCTGTAACCTTCATCGACCTGTTAGTACTGCTAACGATTCTTTATGTATACAGGAGAACCACGTTTGTATAGAAATCTCATTCCTTGTGACTTTTGATGGCTGAGAAATGTTAATTATTGTTACAGTTAATGTTAAATATCTTTTTCAGCTAATGTGCAGCGGAATTTCTATGGCTTCATCTGTAGTGTCCATACGGACGCTGTATATAGGAAGAGGTGATATACAGTTTATACACACTTGGAAATTCTTGCCACAACTGCAGACTTCCAAAATGTTTGACTTGCAGCTCTGTAGCCATCACTTTCACCAAATCATCTGATTGGACATGTGATGTGACTACAAACAGATTTCTTTGTTGCCTCAGCCTTTTTTACAAAAAAGAAAACAAATGTAGGGAAGGAGTGATGTGACATTCTGACAGTTGTTGCTTATTCACATAAATAGAAACAGTGCAAGGCAAAATCCAGTTAAGTCCTTAAATTGTGATTAAAAAAAAAATGGTTAAAATAATGCACATGTAAGTACGAAAAAAAAAAACAAAAAAAAACATGCAATTAATTGCATCCAAAAAAAATATTGGTCATTTTTGCTTCTTCACTAAGCAACAAGCTATATATTAGACTCTATATCTAGTCTAAACCTGGCTGATTGGTGATATATTAAGAATTTTAGAGTATTGAAGAAACATGTATATTTCAGGAGTTATGAGAAACTGAAGCCGGTGAAGAAAAATTTTCACCTTCTGCTCTGCTTCTAAGAGGCTGTGCTGTTTCCTTTCACAGTTCAGGCTTACAGTGGAGAGATTTTGTGTTATGCTAAATAAGGCTGTTCACTCAGAAGAACATTAGAAATGAGTTCTGATAAGAGTTTCATTTAGCGTTCCTGGAGCGAAGGCGCCTCTTGATGATCAGGTGATCACTCTCTTTCTCCTCTGGCTCTCTGCTGATGATCTGAAAAGAGACGGGAGGCATTTAGGATGAAGACTGTAAAAAGTGTGTATGTCAGATTTTTTGGAATATTGATGCAAGGAATGGTTTAGTGAGTGTGTGTGTGTGTGTGAGTGTGAGAGAGAAAGTAAGATGAACACGACGTCTGCAAGTATAACTATAACCGCGTTAGACAGACCGGGTGTGAAGGTATGTCCATGGGGGAGGAGATCTGCGGCCTGTAGAGTTTCCTCTTGCTTTTCTTAGCTGTCAGGCTGAGGGATGAGGATGGAGCTTCTGCGTGTCCATCGCCTCGACCACTCACCAAACCCATCATCTTCTTGGCTACAAACAATTTTAAACAGAATGAACATAATCAATAATAAAATCAAAAAGTTGGAAATGCAGAATGTGTGTACTTGGATAAATTTGCTCATTGATTACTAGGATCTGATACTGTTGAGCAATTAATTTGAACGGTAGAAAATAACTCTGAAAAGGTGGAAACAGAAAGTTCAATGGGGCCAAACAGTTTAAAATAAACAGAGAAAGAGCTTATTTAAGAGTTTTTACTTAAATATCAGTGAATATGAAAACCACTAATAATATGTTTAAGACGTGTGTGTTTTGGCACAGGCAACTGCCAGTGGGGTATGTGTATGAAACAGTATTTATTTTACAAATTTTAATAATGTGACTTATCTCACATGCGAGGATGATTCCAATCATTTTGGAGTCATCCTTCAGGAACTACAGGTGCAGTGGAATACTTGGAAGAGAAATAGCTTTCTATCAATTTAAAAACTGAAAACATTTGAGCCTTGTGATTGCTTCTTTTAGTCTTTTGAACATCCTGGGACTGTTGTGAAACCCTTTTTAACTGTCCAAGTCCAAATGGACTGTCCCAAATGTTAGACGCTGTCACAGAAACATCACTGTGAAGGCAAAATGTGAAATGCTACACATATTTGACTGTAACATTGATAACGCTGACATTTCAACACAGGAACAACTGATGCTCACAAGGAGAAGAAACTGTCTCAGGTCCGAATTTTACAGGTAAGAAAATACATGTCATAGTGAATGCAGCGTGAGCCGTGTTTGCTGCAGAGTAAATGTGGCTATTATTGTCAGTGCTTGTTTGACTGTTCCTTTAAAACCTTGGCCAGTTCATAGTGACCAGGTCTGGTTGTCTTCAGGGTCCTCTTGATTGAAGATCTATATTTTTACTCTTTTGGATAGTGACATTTTACCAGCAAAAGATCTCCAGTATGGCCTGTTATTAATTACTGATCCACTGAGGTAGAAACATTTTAAAGATGGTAACGTCAACACTGTCATAGTATTCACTGACAATGAATTGAACTAAGAACAAAGGAGGTGAAGTGGGAGACTGAGGGAGAAGACTGAAGAGGGAGAGAAGCAGCTTACAGGACTTGAGGATGAGCGATAAAAAGAAAGGAATGGAGTGAGAGAGAGAGAGAGAGAGAGAGAGAGAGTGGAGGAGGAAGTCAGAGGACAGAGAAAGGGAGGAGAGACGGAGGAAAGCCAAGGCTGGAAAAAAGGATGAGTGAGAATGTAACAGTGATCAGACAGGACAGAAAAGGAAAAATGAAGATGGAAAGAAGAGAGAGATGTAGAAAGAGAATGATCGAGGGACAGAGAAAGGAAGAGAAAGACTGGTGATGGATGGGTGAAAGCAATAAAGAAATTAGGGGTCGAGGGACATGAGGGAGAGAGGAATCGGGGTGGGAGGGGAGGTGAGATGGAGGCAGATGACCGTACCCCTGCATTGATACCCTGGGGTGACAATTAATTGACTGAGTGAATGTGCCGGTCCCCGAGGATAAAACACGGAGATGACTCCAGTTGATTCCAATATGTTCGCTGTCTTAACTTCCTCCTCCAAGCCATCATTAGTGTCCTAAACCCGGTGCCCTTGCCCGGTTACTTTGTCAAACCTGCATTATCCTTGCCCAAATGGCTCCTGCAGGAATTCTGTTGTGTGTCTTTGTGCATTTAGTGCAACGCTCGACACCCAACATTCTCAATGTCAAATTAAAAACTCTAAACATTTGGGCCTCGTGATTGCTCCTTCCACTCAAGTCTTTTGAGAAATAACTGGGGGAATGTTTTCTGTCTGAACATGAGAATGCAGTGTGAGGTTATATTTTACGTGTGCAGGTCACTGTGTGTGAGCATTTGTTGTGTCATTGTTGTGTATTTGTATGTGTCAGGGTGTGTGTTACTGGATATGAAAGATGTGCACGTCTGCACCCTTGGGAATGTCTCACATTTCCAGTGTATTTTTGCACCAAAACCATATGAGCAATGTGTGTCCTCCTCGTGCAAACATGCTTCATGACTGTGCACAAGAGGATTTTGCAGGAAGTGATCATTGTACAAAGATTTGAGTGAAAGTGTGTGTGTGTGAGAAATACTACAGCATGATGAGTGGAGCTTTTTGAACTTTTGCTAGCATTTTGCTGTTGTAAAACCATAATAAAACCATAGTGAATGACTATTTTGGCATACAAGTTACCACGACAGCTTGTGATTAAAACTGTCTTTGTCAGGGATTAAGAGCAGCACAGGTAAGTACATGATACAAATATTATGCATTATACGTGAAACATCGCTCTAAGACTGTGCCTGAGTGTAATTTATTCTGGCAGCTACTGAAAAGCTCAACCCTGTTTTTTCCTCTTCCACATTGGCTTCACCTGTCAGCAACAGTGGCTGCTGCCTAGTTACAAGTGAGCGACTGTTTGTAAAGGAAAGTTAAATTTGACTCACAGACAGCAGATCATGTATGACACAGTTTGCTGACCTGTCATCCTGCGAGGTCAGAGATTCTGGCGGCGGAGAGGAGTCAAAACAAAACTGAATTCCATTAAGTTTAGCTGAGCATGATGTACTTGTCTGTGCTCTTCGCCGTAGTGACCTTCCCTGCTATTCATGCCAGTTAAGCAGCAGCTGAATATGAGAATCACCCTTTGCTGCGATAAAATCTTGTGTTATGAGGTGATTTCCTATTGCTGGTTCATATTATGTTCTTCCTTCTCACAAAATGCATTGCAGCTTGCATGAAAGGGCATGGATACCTTCCACGTCAGGTGTCCGAATATGGTTACTTGCTGCCACCAGAGTTTGCATGGCATTACTTGCACTAAGCCAAATGAGCCAAACCAAAGTAGTGAACACACTCCATACGTCAAATAAACCACTATTAACATGCTTGGAGTGAACACGCCCTCCAAATCCTCTCTGTGCTGCCACAGTTGGGGTGAACTGCCTTCACACTAACCCTTGGTGCCAAGGAGTGTAGGGGAGCTCTGCAGGAAGTCTCCTATCTTCTGCAGCGTTCCTTCCTTCTTGCTGCGAGTGCTGCCATGGGAGTCATGGCCACCTGCAGGTGACGAGCCCTGGACAAAGAAAAAAGGCAACAGTAATTAGCGTGTGAGTGTACACAAAACATATCAAATGTAAGAAATGTGTCAACGAAGGTTAAAGGATTATTCTGGCATTAAATTACAAACACAGAGAATAGATCATCGTTTTGATATGGTACAGTACACTCATACACTGTCTGCTCCTAACATCACTGGACCATGCTCAATTACCATCCTCAGTCTGAACACTCACGCACTAGTGGAAGAATCTGATGGCTTTAAATGTTCACTGCCTTTGATAAATTAAAATCAATATCACTTTGAAGAAGCAGTGAAGTGCAGACAGGTGTTTTATCTATACCTTTGCATTTAAGATGATGAATGTGTACATGAATGGTTGTGTATTAATTTGCATGCACATATATGCATGTCTTGTTGCCACTGTATTTTTTAATGTGCTTCCACATATGTGTCTATATATGCCACATATGTGTGTTTGTGTATGCATCACCTCCTCCTGGTGTGGGGTCATCTTTGGCGTCAGCCTGCTCTTGGTGTTCCTTCTGTTCTCTGCCTCCATCTCATCCTAATAACACAGACACACACACACACAGACACACACACACACAGCAGGGAAGCACAAAAGCACACACAGAAACCTAGTGTTAAGACGCTGAGTGTGTACTGAGTCATATGTACCAGAGGATTAGTAAGACGCCAACAAGCAGAGAGGTTGGAGGGAGGCATGTAGCTAAAAACAACCACGGAGAGCTTTACAATGGCAGGAGAGTTTAGACAAGATGAACACATGGAGATATTAACAAGGTACACATGGGGAAATAAAAACAAAACAAAACAAAACAGAAGCTCCAACTGATGATTATTTACGGTCAAAACAGTTGGAGGAGTTGACAAGCTTAACTACCCCCAGTCCAATTATGTCTATGTCTCCTAAAAACACCATTAAGCTTCAATTTCCATTTTTTGCTTCTGTAGATAACAGCCATTTTCGTAAAAGTATCATTCAGTTCAGTGCTACATGCAAACCACACATAACCAACAACTGAAAATATGGCTATCAATGGGAAAAGCAATAACTTTTTCTAAGTTTCTGGGAATTAACAATTTGGAGGGCTTCAGCAGGGCAGTGAAGGACATTTCTGAGTCATTTAAAATACTTTGTCCGGGGCACCCTGCTGGCTCACCTGATAGTGTGTGCACCACATATCAAGGCTGAGTCCTTACCGCCAAGGCCTGAGGTTGATTCTGAGTCAAGCCCACTGCTGCATGTCATCTCACCTCTGTACCCTGCCTTTCCTGTTTCTCTATACTGTCACTATCGAATAAGGCAGAAACGTAAAAACAAATGTTAAAATAAATAACTAATAATTAAAAAATGAATAAATTAAATGCTTTATCTGTAATGCTAAAACAATATCAGTCTTCCTCGTGCATTTTTACCCCACTGGCAGATGAATAGAACCTTATAGAGTATGTAAAAATTCTGTAATGCAAAGCTTTAATCCATAACCCCCTTTGATTAATATGAGTGAGATGTCTCACTATGGGAAGCAAGCCTCGCTGCGACCCTCAGAAGCTTAAGTTCTTTTTCATAATATTCCTTTTGATGTCTCACTATGTGATGTGGTAGCTCCAGTCCAGCCAGAAGAGCTTATTCAGTGTCCACCAACCTACAGGGGACAGACTCCTTGCTGCAGTGGGGACCCCAAAACTGTGTGTGTCAAATGTGAGAGATGAGGACCAACTCACCGCAGCACAAATGTCCTCAATAGACACTCCCTGAATAAGGTCCAGGATGTGGCAAAGCCACGAGTCGAGTCTTGTAGGCCAAAGAAACAGCCTCCACCACCCAGTGGGAGAGGCACTGCTTTGTGATTGGTTTACTTTTATGCAGATTAGCCAAGGAAACAAACAGCTGTTCACTCAGCCTCAGGCTCCTAGTCTTATCCATGTAAATGTGCACAGCATGAAAAGGACATAATGTGTGTGTGTTGCTCTCCCGGGGAGGCCACAAAAGCAACACGATCAATAGGACAACACGAACCAACCACTCTAGGCACAAAGGTCAGGCTAGGCTTCAGTGTCATCTGTACATCACCAAGGGCAAACTGAGCACACGGAGGGTGAGCCAAGAGCGCATGGGTATGACTAACCCATTTTGCCAAAGCCAAAGCAAGTAACAAGTGGTCTGGCGAGCGGCAGAAGCCTGTGTATTCCCTTCATACAACGGCACACATAGCTTTTCCCCCAAATCCCACAGGGCAGGCAGAGACAGCTGCCAAATACACTTTTTATTTGTCAATCAGGTCCTGTAAGAATGACAATATCACTCACCAATGAACACTGATAAGGACTGTGTCCCTCCTTGTGACATTCCTCAAACACTCTCCACTTACAGTCATACTGAGACCTAATGGAACAGGCTCTTCTGAATATTGTAAATTGCCCCATGTGGGCCAAGCCCACAGTGCCAGATGCTCTGGGTGTGGGTGGAACAGCATCCCTCCCCCCTGGGTGGAAAAGCATCCCTCCCCCCTGCAATAGCAGGTCCCTGGGCAGCAGGAGTTGCCAAGGCTGAGCATGCAGCTTCTAATAAATCTCCGCTAACCAATGTATGGCAGGCCAGTGAGCAGCAATCAGAATCACGGCATGGCCATGTTCTCTTACTCCAGAGAGAGCGAGGGGTATTAAGGCCAGGGGAGGGAATGCAGAAAGCAGTTCGTGCAGCCAGGCATGCGCTAATGTGTCTGTGCCAAGAGGGGCATCAAGACTGCGCAGGGAGAAAAACATTACGCACTTTGCGTAATGTTTTCTGAAAACCCACAGGTGGATGCTGGGTTTGATTGCTATGAGGTTTGGTACACTGGCTATGATGAGCAGTCCAAACGTTAGGAGCTGTAACCAGAAAGCAGAAAACCAGTGAGAGAGAGAGAATACATGTAGCCTCCACTTTCTCTGTGCCATTGCTAAAATACTTCAAAAACATATATTAATTTTTTTTTCTGTGTGATATATTCTGTTGATACAGACATTAAAGTTAGAGTGAAAGGTGAAAGAAGCTTGTACACTGTCAATATGACTATCAACAGATCACTGTCTATGTTTGCTGAGAAATGCAGGCCTAATGCAGAGTAAAAAGGCTTCATGCTGAAACTCTGGTCGACATGCTGCTTCAGCGAGTCTTAAGCCGTATAGCTGCGGCCTGTACAGCTGCCCTGATCTGTTAATATGGGCACTGAAATAAAGAGCACCAGGTTCTCTGGCACAGACAGATTTCTTTATGTGTCAAATTATGATTTGTCAATATCTCCTTCCACCAACTTAAGTAAGACAAATGCCTGGTCTGGCGATGCAGCTGGCTGTTCCCTGGCCATTTTTTATACACTGTAAAATAAAATAAATTCTGACGCAGAAAAATCCACTGGGGATGAGCATAACCGAGAACGCAGTTCACTGGCCAAGTAGAGGAGTGGGCGTGGTGAGTACCATAACATGCTCCATGTTAAAGCTTGGCAGAGGTTAAAACATATGGAGTCATTGTTGAGTCACTGGCTGTCTATAAGAAAAATCTGATGAAGGAAATAAAGGAGAGGAAAAAGTGGAGAGGTAGAGATCAGTAGAGAGAGAAAACAAGCGAAGAAAGTAAGAGCGGATACATGTTTGTATGCATATGCAAAAAAAAAATATTAAGAAACAGGTAGTGCAATATCGTGTGTGATGAATGACAGTGATAACACACTGGAATGCGTGGGGAAAGAGATGAGAACAGATAAAGAGTGTGTGAAGAAAGTAAATGAGAAATGAGACAGTGTGTATCAAGCGTTAGTGACAAAGATGCAGAGAAGACAGTGAGAGTCAGAGATATAAATAGTTTAACAAATGTTATTTTTGAGAATGGCTGATTTGAACATCACAGGCTCTCATTTGGTCTTGTCCTGTTTAGTTTTCAAAACTGCACACATCTTCTGCCATCGTTTTAGCCTCTGCAAATATACACTATTCAGAGTTTCAGCTGAGCAGGAGAATGTTATTTATTGCAGGTAATTAAGTAGTAATTTGATTATTTGTCACATAATACAGGTAGTAGCGCAAATTATCTGAGAGGAAAATAAAAGAGTAAATAAAACATAATTTCATTTTACAGCTACATGTTATATATTGACTTGATGTTAAAACAAGCAACCTGAGTCACAACTGACTCCCCTTTATGTGCTTATCAGCCTGCAAATAATACTGTTATCTGAGACGGGTCTTGCAAACTGATGAAATCTGCTGCTGTATCAGTGCTGGGAAACTAGATACACATGGGTCAAACCCATCAGATAAGGTGCTACTTTACCATGTAATTCACTGGTGACAGGTCACATGACTGAAACACAAGGTTCTTCAGGAAGTTTGAGCCATTAGCATTATTAGTAGCCATTTCTACAAACAAGCGTTTGTTTGTAGAAATGGAAAAGCGTCATTATTAAGGCATAAAAAATATCAGAACTAAGATGTTATAAAAATAATCTAGAGATGTTTCTGGTGGAGTGTCATGTCCACCTGCTGAGCTCTGTTAATCAGCATGGGTGACAAGTGAAGTTAAAATCCTTAATTACAAACTAGTTTGCCATCTCTTCTCCATGGATCTAACACCCCACATCTCCATTTTCATATGCCTGCTCACCAGAACTTTGCTCTGCACTCCATAAGACTAATTATCATCTATCAGT
>OMLB01063840.1:4881-16568 GCA_900302555.1 Myripristis jacobus | reverse complement strand
ACACTATTCAGAGTTTCAGCTGAGCAGGAGAATGTTATTTACTGCAGGTAATTAAGTAGTAATTTGATTATTTGTAACATAATACAGGTAGTAGTGCAAATTATCTGAAAGGGAAAAAAAAGAGTAAATAAGGCACAATTTCATTTTACAGCTACCTGTTATATATTGACTTGATCTTAAAACAAGCAACCTGAGTCACAACTGACTCCCGTTTATGTGCTTATCAGCCTGCAAACAATACTGTTATCTGAGACGGGTCTTGCAAACTGATGAAATCTGCTGCTGTATCAGTGCTGGGAAACTAGATACACATGGGTCAAACCCATCAGATAAGGTGCTACTTTACCATGTAATTCACTGGTGACAGGTCACATGACTGAAACACAAGGTTCTTCAGGACTCAGTTAAGTTTGAGCCATTAGCATTATTAGTAGCCATTTCTACAAACAAACAATTGGCAGCAGCTACGCTTCATTTTAAATTGAATTATGGGACAAAACAGAACTGAAAAGAACTGTTACTGCTGTGCAGAAACAGGATTTCAACTGCAGTTGTGGGAAATGTTTAATTTTTGAGAAAAATAAGTACTAAAAGGTAGGCTTATGCCACTTCAAACGCATATCAGTGATTAAAGACATGGTCCATGATTGTCTTTTCCTGTGTCATTATTAAGGCATAAAAAATACCAGAACTAAGATGTTATAAAAATAATCTAGAGATGTTTCTGGTGGAGTGTCATGTCCACCTGCTGAGCTCTGTTAATCAACAAGTGAAGTTAAAATCCTTAATTACAAACTAGTTTGCCATCTCTTCTCCATGGATCTAACACCCCACATCTCCATTTTCATATGCGCGCTCACCAGAACTTTGCTCTGCACTCCATAAGAGTAATTATCATCTATCAGTGATCTCAAGAATCAACGATTGAACGATATGGAAATAGAAATCATCGCCCAACCCTGCTAAACACCATAGGCCGAGGAGAGTGACTAACATTTGTGCATTCATGTACATGTTTACAATAATATGGCTATTAATTTATTCAATATTCAACAAGACACATATGCATGTTGTGTTATGTTTAAAAACATTACTGATGTTACATAACAGTACAACAATTATTAGTAATTTATTTAAGTTACATATTTAAGTTATCTCAATTCTAAGAGCCAAATTCAAGTGTCATCTCTGTCAGCCAGACAGCCAACCATCCACTGAACCGAACTGTCTTCTCCAATTAGTTGCATGGAAAGAACAAAATTCATAATGATAAGGTTTTTATTCTTGGTTTAATTTTGTATTTGGAATAAGAAGTGGTATTCATGTGGGCAGAACTTTAACATAAATTTGGTTTTCAGCACATGAAAAACAAATCTGTCTGAATATGAAAAACAAGATGATGATGGTTAGAATTGAATGAAAAATAATGTTGAACAGAGATAATTAGTGTGTCAAGGATTCTGTATAGCACCTGCAAGTCTGAAGTGCCTGTATTACAAGAAAAAAAACAGCCTACTGAAGTTTGGAAACTGCAGTACATAATACCATAAATATGAATGTTGTGTTTGGACTTACTTCTGACTGAAATTCATTGGCTCCATTCACATTCTGGCAACAAGTGTGCTTTTAAAACAAGCCTATGTTGGGTCTACCAGAACCAGAACCCACTCAGCACACACACGCAGGGAGTAGGGTTGGGCTACAGGTCATAGAACCATGTAGTTACCCCAAGTATCTGGCCAGCTAAGTGTCCCTGAGCAAGACACTGAATCCCTACCAATTTCAGGAGGTGGGGATCTATTGATCCCCACAGGGATCAATATAACAGCAGCAACAAAAAAGGCCACAGCAATATTTATATCTATAGTCAAGTTTAAATAGCACAACCTATAGTCAGGTTTCAAAATTAAAAGATCTCTCTTCACAACAAGATACAAAGAGAGAAGCTGTTTACGGGGGAATCAATGGGTGAAACAAGGCACTAACTCTGCCAGTGTTAGGGGTTCTGTTTCTTGAATAGCTCTTGGGAGGTAACACCATCTGTTTTAGTATCTTTATTGATCCATGGAGGGTTGGGTGAGCATACAAGCAGTTTTCAGTGGTGCCCTGCTTCATATTTCCACAGTTAGTCACATACCTGGGAGCTGTCCTGTACAACGGCAATGTTGCTGTGTTGGCCAAAAATAAAAGGCTGCATAGGGAGGGGAGCGATTCCCATTCACCTTGCCCATTGAGATTTATTTAGCCACTCTGGAATGCAATCCTGCAACCATCTCAATCTACAGAGAATATTTTCACAACATGATCAAATAAATAGTGATTAACCATGGATAAGCAATACATTATTTGGTCCTAGAGTGGAAACCAGACTGATAATGAATGATAATGAATTTAATGATGATTGTGATGATGAATGTTTATGTGTGCATATGAGTATAGGAGGATGGAAACATGATCAGTCTTATAAAAAAAAGTACCTTGTGTGTTGTTCGTCGATTACTCCTCCTGAAAATGCTGGTCTTTAGAAAAGAAACAACTTTGTTAGAAAAAAGGATAAAAAGTGCTATGTCTTTTTCAAACAAGAAAAAAAGCACAAACACATGATTTTAAAAGATTTTATCAACTTGAGCATCACAGCAATGATGCCATTCATTGTGTTCCAAATCCCTAAGAAACAAGGTGAGGACAACTGTGCCACATCAACATCACCCAGCCCATTTTAACTAATCTAGCCTTAACTTCCATCTGGCACTGGTAATGTGATGGAGATGGCGCACTCTGTGCTATCTTTGAAACTCTCTTGGGCACTAGAATCATCACCAACGAGACCAAATCCCTATCTGTTTGAGTGGGGTGTTGACTAAATGTAATGTTCTGGCGTGTGTATTATAATTTGCTTTACATATTTAGGGACACTGTCAACCTGTAATGAACACTGGGTCATTTTTTTTTCCTGAAAGACTTGAAAAATGATAATAATTGTTTTAATTACCACGGTAACTGTAAACGGTCATGTCAAACACAGTCTAGCTACAGATTGTTTTAGAAAGGCCTGCAGTTACATTTTTACTTGTTTTAATTTGGTGGTGTTTGTTGGATTTGACCTAAAAACCAAAGTTGTTGAGCTACACAAACTCTGAAAGCCTGATGGATTGATAGTGGTGTGCTGCGAGCGTGCCCTCTGCTACAAGCCTTGTAAAAAAATTGCATGTAGTGGGGCCCGGAAGTGTTCATGGTCTGACGTGAAGGCTCTCCCTTGTGGGCAATTTCAGTATGGCATTTTCCTCCTTGCGCAAACAACATCAAACATCAAATTGTTTGATTGTTAAATGTGTGCAAAAAATAAAAAGAGAAAGAAATTTGGAAATTGTTCTTTGTAACTCATGATAATAATCTAAAGAGCACCTCTGCCTCTTCCCAGCCTTCTATTTTTTTCTACCTTATATTTAATTTTGCACTTGCATTATGTTGGATTGTTGCTGTAAAAATTAAGAACTGACTGAAAATACTAAGGAAAAAGAATTTCTGACCATTTTTAGTTGCATGATTATGTCCTTAATTCACCACCCCATTACCCTACCCTGCTTAAAAATGAAATGAATGAAGCAAAATGTAATTCAAGAGGTTGAGCATCTGTTTGCAGGTGAGAGCAGATCTCCATGGAGAACTTGACTGTTTTCACTTTAGCTTTGCCTGTTAACTTTCCTGTAATAGGCATCACTGTTTTGCTTTATGATTATAACAAGACTTCCACCTTTCAGTGTGGTATATTCCTGAATGTGTTTCCATTTGTCTCATCAGTAAAGATGTTGCTCTATTCCATCCTCAGTCAAACAAAACTCACACATCAAGCACACTCACTCGCTCACTCTCATACTAATTAATGAACAGCCAAGGAACAAAACCCAGAGATGGATGGGATGTTGTTTTCGGGTGACTGTGTTAAAAATAATGCAAATCTGCAATTCTGGCAGAAAGCACTGAGGACATCATTGTTTCTCTCTGTATTTCTGTCCCCTTATCCTATCTCTCCTGCACTCGTCTTACATTCCTGTCTCTCCTGTGCTCTTCTTGCCTTTCTGAACTCTCTGAGGATCTGCGACATAGTGTCCTATTAATCAGTAGTGAACCTGCTCTTTGCCTGGGCTCCCACTGGCTCTATGTTGGATCAAGGATAGGTCAAGATCCTGCTGGCAAACACAAAGAGAGCAAGAAGAGACGCTACACTGTACAGCGGCTTTTCAGGATGATGTAACACACCCTCTGGCATTCATAGTCAGTAATTACAAACATCTGAGTGCATCCCAACATAAATTAGTATGTAGTAGTCCTGTGCCAACTGGCAATTCAATTGAATATCAGCGACTGAAGGGATGATCATCAATTGGATTTTCATATGCTGATATTTAGGCGAGAACAACTGAATATAAGCAGAATTAAGATATGAGTAGAAGAAGTTATAGATATGATTTGGATTGTGATATTAAAGATAAGATAATATTATTAAATTGATCAAGATGCTGTGATGCATTTTGGCCAACAGCATGTGTGCTGCTAGCATTGCTAGTTTTAGGCAATTGTAGAGTCTCGGAGGGATGGTGATCCCATACATGTGCAAATACATCTGCATGTCCTTTGCTGCTATACATCTTTTACCCGGCTTGCAGATAGGCTGTGTATTACCCTTAGGCTCACCTTTGGCATCTGTGTAAAAGATGCCAAAATACGAGATGTTACATTTTTCTTGAACATTAAGTTTGGCATTTCACTGGCGTGCTGTGAACACCCCCTGGCGATCTCAAGTAGTTACGATTGGATAAACAACCCAAAAGTAAAGAACAAGTCAGGTAATGTCTGCCTGAATCCTTCTAGACCTCAGATCTTCTTTTAACACAATGGATCATGAATTTTTATTTAATAGGTTGCATGTTAGGCCCAGCCGAGTATATTATTACACAGGTATCATCTTAGGAGGTGTGTAAGTAACTCTGGGTCCTGCTTTGATGGTAACACTATACTTGCCAATTTAGATTCAAACTCTCACAAGTGTGGTTAAGGTTAAGGGTAGGTTAGGTTTGGTGTTAGGTTACAGTTAAGGTTAGTGCAGAGTAAAGCACTACTGTGCTGAATCAAGTGTGGATCTGCAAGATTACACATGCATCTAGACAAGACCTTAACTCTGGGGCAGATGAGCTATGTGTTGGCAGCAGAGCGGTGTAAAAGCAGAGCAGTTAATGGGTAACAGCAGCCACGAAGAAGTCATCTTCAGTCTTTGTACATAAAAAAAGTGTACTACTCTGTGGGATATCTTAACCATGGCTGGAAAGCATTGACCACAAGGCCTGCAGAAGAAAACAAAGTGCTGCCTTCAGACAAATTTCAGCGCAAAAAAATACTATGAGGTGGCAAGTTGGGAGTTGCGTCCTCCTTGTCAGATTCCGTTATCGTCAAGCTCCAACACTAACTGGTGGAAAAAGCTTGGTACAGGGAAAGCTACCATAAAGTTACTGAAAAAAGTTACTGGTGGTGTCGTTACTCCCCAGCAATGCAAATCTTGCATTGTATTTGTGGTGGTTCCTCAGCAAACGCCTTGAAACCTAAGTGTTGACCAAAGGCCTGTCTTGATTTGCACTGAACTAAACATGGCACAGTCTGCCTCAAAGTGAGTTTGGGCTTTTAGGGAGGGGAGAGTGCACAGCTTCAAAGTGGGTGTGCTGGATTTACAACACATGACAAAACATCATTGCAAAACAGAATGCAACACAATAATGATTTTGTATTGATTATTTTGTTTTTATAATCGTCAGAGGCCTAAATCGTAAAATATAAAACATAACTCTATTAAATGTCTAACCCTATCTGGTTGTTCATAATCATGGCAGTAGTGTTTGCTGACACAAAGTTTGTTAGGCTTCCTGCAGAACAGTAAGTACAGGCCTTGTCATTTTAAAATGTGTACTGTGTGTTTGTGTGTGTAAGAAAGAGGCAGAAAGAGAAGAAGAGAAAGAGATGTAGAGTTAATGGCTGTGTACACCAAGTACACGCTGTGTAGTTAGACACTATTCAGATCTAAACTCTCTCAGCCGTGGCTGTCACTGCGCTGTCAGCTCTTTCTGCTCGTCTCTCCACCTCCTTCACTTTTCATTCTCTCCTATCCATCTACCCTACCCACAAAACCTCCTCTTCTTTTGTCTTGCCATCTCACATTTCTCTCTCCTCCATCACCCCCATCTCTGCTTCTACACTGCTTGCTTGTTTCCTTTATCTCCCACCTATCCACTTCCATCCTCTTTCCACTTCTCTTTTCTCCCTCTACCCCCCTACGGTATTCCCTACCCTGTCTCCCTTCTCTTATTGTCCTCCGTCCATGCCTCCTTTCATTTTACTTTCTTCCTCCCCTGCTGTCATTTCTTCTCGCCCTCGACCAGTGTCCCTCAATTTATTCTTACTGAGCCACTTTCATCTCCCTCTCCACTCTTTTCTTAATTTATTTTGACCCATTTCTCTCCCACTCTCAAACTCTTCTTCCCCCTTCATTTTCTCACTACACAAGTCTTTCCTGAAAACAGAATTCACACTTTGCTGCTGCTGGGTAAAATGCTACTGCAAACTGTTTTCTTTTGTCTTGCCTGCCTTAATGGTTGAGACGGTTATGTATGTGTTATGTTATGTTTAACCACCTATCTTAACAATAACAATCTCCACGACAAATTTCAATCTGGCTTTCGGTCCTGCCACTCCACTGAAACGGCTCTGACCAGAGTAGTAAACAACTTACTTATCACTACGGACTCTAGCTCAACATCATTACTACTGCTTCTCGACTTGAGTGCAGCTTTTGACATGGTGGACCACAATATACTATTAAATCGTCTGGAGTTGACTGTTGGTATTCAAGGGACAGCATTATCATGGTTTCATCCAATATCCAATAGAAGTCTATCTGTCAGCTATAGCACCACTATATCAGAATCTGCGGATGTTAAATTTGGTGTGCCACAGGGATCTGTCCTCGGCCCTATGCTCTTTTCCATCTACATGCTTCCATTAGGTAACATAATTCGTCAATATGTCATTAATTTCCACTCTTACGCAGATGACACACAGCTGTAAGTACCCATAAAACCAAACAACACCTCTCAAACCAAAAATCTAGAAACCTGCCTGTCAGAAATCAAACAATGGATGAACTCAAATATCTTACTGCTGAACATGGATGACATGTTCATGAACATGATCATTAATATCGACAACTGTACTATCTCAGGAAGCCCAACAGTCAAAATCTTGGAATAATCCTTGACTCTCATCTCACCTTTCAGCCACATATCGAGGCCATCACCAAGTCAGCATTTTTTCACCTCAGGAATATCGCAAAAATCCGGCCCATCCTATCATTTTGCGATGCTGAAACTCTCATCCACTCTTCCATATCTACCAGACTAGATTACTGTAATAGCCTTTTCTCCGGTCTTCCCAAAACCACCATTAGAGGTCTCCAGCTTGTTCAGAATGTGGCAGCAAGAGTATTGACCAAATCCAGTAAATTCACTCACATCACACCCATCCTGGCCTCTCTTCACTGGTTACCTATACAGGCCAGAGCTGATTTTAAAATACTCCTTTTAACCTTTAAGGCTCTGCATGGACTCGCTCAACCCTATCTATCTGAGCTAATAACACTATATACACCAGCACGTCCTATCCGCTCACTCAGTGCCAGTCTTCTGGTCCTTCCTCCCGTCAAAAAGATAACTGCCGGTCATAGAGCATTTGCCTACCGTGCCCCCTTTCTTTGGAATGGCCTCCCTTCTCATGTTAAGGAAGCCCGCTCAGTGGATATTTTTAAATCAAGAGTGAAGACCCACCTTTACTCCTCTTATTATAACCATTCTTAGACCGCTTCCTTCCTTCCTTTACCCATATATATTTTCACTTGTTTCCTTTTTACTCTTTGGCATTTTAAACATGTTTGTTCAATATATATGTATGTGTGTGTATGTTAGTATGTATATATGTGTATATACTATATACTGTACATGTAATTTGTATTTTTGTCATGTTACTCCTTTTAAGTTGTAAAGTGTTTTGAGACCATGTTGCATGGTGATTCTACACTTTAAATAAAGATTGATTGATTGATTGACTGATGTGTTGTGTTGATTAATGTGTTACTTATGTGACCTTTGAGCCACTGACACTTGCTAAAACCTCACAGTATCATTTAAAATGCTTGTTTCCTCATATTCCAAGACTATGCTGCGATGAACTGTATTGATCATATTGTAGAAACTGGGTCATTACAGCAGCAAGAGACAGAGGTGTAGGTAAAGCAAAAATAACAAAATAAAATGGTGAATATAAGTGGAAATAAAATAAAGCAGGCCATGAGGCCAAAATATTTTTTCATGATGACTAATTAAACTTACACAAGGACATCTATTCACATATTTGCAGATTTCATTTAATTTAAATTAATTACAAGCCTTACTGTGATCAAATACAATGTCTGAGCCTGTACATGCAAAGGAACTTCATTATTCTGTTGTGCAAGGCGTTATAAGAGTCAAAAATGTATTCATATCCTAATAGAATCCCTCTGTGTTTCTGTCACTCAAACCATAAAGCTGGTCTCCCATTTACTACCAATAGAAAAGCAAAATGAAAGTTTCTGCCTTCATGAAGATTTCTTTTCTGCCCATAAATGCTTACTGAACTGTCTCAAATCCTCAGAATAAAATCTTATGTCAAGTGATGTCAGTTTGTGAGTTTCAACACCACACACATACACACACACACACACGCACCCCTTTCTGTGTTTTAATTTCACCCTTCTCCCCTCTATTCCTTTTCTAATTCTCTGTCCAAAGCCCAGGCCAGTCAGCAGAATGGCAATCATTAATGGAATTACTTTGAGTTTTCACTGCAGAGCATTCACCTTAATAAATAGTCTCACCACTGTTTTCTATAGGGGACACATCTTGGTACTAGCACGAGTAAAAGGTGACTGAGTAAAGAAAGAATTATGCTGCTTGGCCATTTGTTATAGGAACACAGGCTGAGATGTTTGAGTTAAAACTTTCATCATAAGGTATGCATCTCTCTAAAAACGCCACATGGAGGATTATAGCAGGGCTGAACAATGAATCAAACTATTTTTGAAATCGCAATATGGCCAAGTGCAATATCCATATCACATGAGCTACAATTTTTTGATAAAAGTGAAATATATGACATAACATTGCTGTAAATAAAGTGTTATGAGGCTATAGAGAGGGCATGGACTGCAAATGCAGGTTCACCAGGACCTCGTGGCCTGGATTATAGACTACCTCACCACCAGGCCATAGCACATCAGGCTGTAAGGGTGCTTGTCAGACATGGTGACGAGCAGACTTGCAAGCCCAGATCCTTAAATGTGTGCACTAAGCTGCTATGGATGTTCTACCATTCTGTAGTGGCCAGTGTTATCTTTTTTGCTGTAGGGTGCTGGGGAGGAGGAATCAGGGCTTGTGGCGCCAATAAACTGAGGTACGGAACTGGACAATGTGGAGGCAGGGACAGAGAGGAGGATGAGAGGGAAGTTAAAAGCCACGGACTATCCCTCTCATCCTCTCTAGTCTAAGTAGCACGGCTAAGGCAGCTCAGGAGCACGTTCGGCCACAGACTCATCCAGCCACATGCCTCAGAGCACCTAGGGGGCTCTTTGGTGCCATCAGCCATTAGACTCTACAACACCACAGCACCCAGTAACTCCTACCTCCACTGACTGAGACTTGTACCCATACAAAGCTCAGTTTTAAGTGCCACCATCACAGATCTGGCCCATGAATACACAAACAGATAATGTATGAGCTCTCTCTCTCTCTTTCAGACTTTCAGCTTTAATTTAAGGGGTTGAACAAAAACATGGCATTAGCCGTTTAGGAATTACAGACAGTCTTATATATATATATTGTCACCCCATTTTCAGAGGCTCAAAAGTAATTGGACACTTGACTAAAAAGCAGTTTCATGGCCAGGTGTGGCCTTTTCCCTCAGGGCCAGCCCAAGAAAACAACTCTTTGCACCTATGTACTTACAGTGCGTTCAGACCCCCTTCACTTTTTCACTTTTTTTTTATGTTACAGCCTGATGCTACGATCTTTTAAACTAATTTGTTCTCTCATTAATCTAATTAATTTCTAGATTTCTGGTTTCACTTTGTCAATGTGGGGCAATGAATGTAGATTAATGAGAGAAAAAATGATTTAAACGATTGTAGCATCAGGCTGCAACATAAAAAAAATGAAAAAAGTGAAGGGGGTGTGAATACTTTCTGAATGCACTTTATGTACATCAGCCCTTCCATATTACTAAATATAAGCGCTCCCTAGAATCTCAAAAAAGAAGAAATGGGATTCAAAGACCGGCATTTTCAATCATAGATGATGCTCGTAAAATTTCCACATTTGTGCCTTGGGAAACAATGTCACCATAAAGTCTTGCTCTCTAACTTGCATGAATCCTGCTTTAGTGTTACAGGATTTTCTTAGTAGTTACTCCTGGGAATAAAGCAAAATTACAACAGCAGGGGTGAAAATGTGGTATGCAGATACACATGAGCGCACACACACAGTCGTGATGTATTAGCAACTTTGGCATTGGTCTAATATTTGGACTGCTTCTATTGCATGCAGTTTGCAGGAATTCAAAATGCATGCAATAGAAGTTGTTGATGGACCTTATAAAGTGAAAGTTACAGGGAGAAAATGTCCTCAAGCATGGCAATATCACAAAAGGTCCTCTGTAATATGCAGTATTTACTTGTACAAAAAAAAAAAAGTTAGAGGTGAAAATACTAATCTCTTCTGCAGCCTCTCTTTCCTCAGAACTCTGCAACTTCAAGCATCTATCCTCAGTGTCTAAGAATAGGACTGTTGAGGTGAAGGAGAGTGGTTATGTCAGTCATAGAACAGCCTCTACAGCACAGAATACACTCAGAGGGACAGGCCTTAATGGGAAAGGGAAGAGAGGAAAAACAAAACAAAAACGCAGGCGCACACACACTTGTCCTCTGTATATCATCTCACACTCAAACTATATCTTTTTATATTGTCAGTGAAATAAATATAAATGCATTTTTATGAAACCATCATGTTAACCATCTCTGGCATGATTGGATGTCTCTATTATCAACAAACTGCAAAATCATGAGTGTTTATAGATTTGTAACACTAACACTAATATAGAAACAAGTGCATTATTTCTAACACAGAGGCCTCGTCGGGTCTACCAGTGGTGCCAGAGGGAGGGTCATGGGGTCTCCAAAATTGCCAGGTCTCATTCTCCATCCAAAACAAATATCATCACCAAAATTATGGCAATGCATAAACCTTGTAAGATACTAATGTGCAATATTAACACATTGACTTGGTGATGCGAGAGGGGAGGTCGTAGGACCGACTTCATCCTCCAACATTTCATGGTGACCCACCGTATATATTTGGACATATGACCCTTACAATATTAGTACTTTTACCTCATGGTGGTGCTAAAGGAAGGGACATGGGACACATATTCAGAGAGCTACACATATAGGCTACCTACCTCTACAGAAGAGGCAGTTTAAACACACTGACACATGGGGCAAAGCACACACACACACACACACACACACACACACACACACACACACACATAAAAAA
>OMLB01063836.1:30538-40869 GCA_900302555.1 Myripristis jacobus | reverse complement strand
TTGCAGAAGCCCTGAGCTGTTGGAAAGTTAGTGATGCTTGTCAGCGCAGTGCTACCTGCTTCTGCTGGGGGGCGCTGTCCTGCTGTCGACCAGCTGGCTGTTGGCTTTACTGACCCGCTCTGCAGACACACAGACACACACACACACACACTTTCCAGAATCCTAAGAGCCATACACTTTTTTTTTTTTTTAACAGCTATCAAAAATAGGAATTGAGATGTATATTATGTAAACAGAATAATTCATAAAGAGATAATTGATTAGGAAAATGAACACAATGACATTGACAATGACAAGCCACAGGGTCAGCGAAAGTTCAACCAGAACTACACGTGGACGAACACCAAAATGGGTTTTGCCTGGGTGAGGATTTCCTTTGCCGAGTCATTTCAAAACAGTCGCTTTCTCTGAGCTTATCCCATGTGCAAAAAGGTTTATCCAATTCACCAGTCCCACATGATTACTTGCAGTTGTTGTGCTCATTGTTGAACACAATCCACAGAGTGCATTAACTTTACCCCGAGCATACAGCTGTGGAAAAAAAAAACAGAAATTAAAAACAGGGCTGCGTCAAATGATGTAATAAATGGAAAAGCGCCTAAGAGAGGATGATGAGAATGCTGTTGGGGCCCTTGAGAGGCCGGCGGCTGGGGCAAATGACGACGGCAGATATGCGGCAGAGGAGTCTTCTTAAGATTGAAGCAGGTAAGTGGCACCGCGCAAGCAGGGTTGCCATGTCAATTAAGGTGCATTGAAGACCGCTGTCTGTCTGTGAGAAGCTCATTAACACCAAGGTCAGTTTCATCAGGCCCCCAAGCTGTCGTTATTCTCATATTACTAACAGCGCCGGAAATAAAAAGGCAGATTGGGCATACATTTTCACACTTTTGGATCACATGCAGATTCAGAATTGCTATGGAAATACATACATATAAACATTACTGCACATAAACACACGGAAAACAATCTCATGCATGTCTGATATCCTCCCCACACACAAACACATGCACCTTCACAAACACGCACACCTGTGGATGTGCACACACAAACACACACACATACACACACACACACACACACACAAAAGATACTTAAATAGCTGATTCCCAAGAGGGAGTTTTAAAATGCAGAGCAGGTAGCAGGTGCTTGTTAAAATGAATATTGCAATTGTGTTTATGCAAAGCAGTTTTATCAATGATTGCACATGGTTCCATGAGACTCATATGACTGAATAACTCAGCCCCAAAACCGGGGCTCATTAGCAAACCTACCTAAGTTACAGCTAGCGAGCTTCTGTAGCACTGAAAGAAAGCAATAGATGGTGCCAGGTTTGATAAGAGACATTTGTGTAACCACCATCACCATCCTCACACCATTTTTTTTTTCACTTCTTCAATTTCCCACTGCATTTTTTTCCCTATACATGCTGTTATGTTTTTTAAATAAAGTGCCACTGGTGTACGCATAAATTAATTAACCTATAATGTAAACGGTGCAGTCAGCATATCATTTGACCAAGCAGCAGTAGTAGTGTTTACCAGTTCAATAAAACTGGACTCACTGGATTTGGGAATATCTGGTGAGGTATCTCCTTCGCTAGTGCTGACCTGCGCTTAAACTGTATAAAGTCACCATAAGAAAATGCAACCCACTGAAAAGGACAAACATACAGACTACAAGAAGCATGCACAAGATGACAAGCACAATCTAACCTGCAACTGCATGAAAACATCCACCACTGTAGATTTTTCCAGAAGGAGAACCAGCATTACGCCGGCACTTGCAACCCGACACTGTCAAACTGTCAAATACAGGACTGAATTTAAGGCTCTTTCATTTGCTTTCAAGTCCTTAATGGGATGTAACGCCTGGGCCACTCAGATCCTCACAACAATTTTTAACTGTTCCATGATCAAGACCAGTGAGTGAGGGAGATTACAGCTCCAAAGCTCTGGAATAGTCTCCCATTCTCGATCAAAAGCTGGCCGTGCACTGACACTTTTAAGGAAAAAAAAAATTCAAGACGTACATATTTTCAATGGCCTTTGGTTGCTTTTAGTGGGTTTTGCATTGTATAATCTTTTTATTTTTTAATAACTTGGTTCTTACAATTTTTTCCAAGTGTGCACCTTTTTTCATATTGCCTTGTATTTTATCTTTGTGTCTTATTGCTTTTTACAACCATTTGTGCCTTTTACTGCTGATTTTATTTGGCTTCATTGCCTTTTGTTATAATTGTACAACACTTTGGTTGTATTCTTTTTTTTTTTTAATGTGCTATATAAATAGACTTGATTTGATGAGAAAGATAGGGAGTTAATTGTCGCAGTGCCTGTGTTGAATGGCTGGTGCACAAGCTGGTAGAGTGTCTTCATCAGTCATAACTGGTAGTTTGAGCAGCCACTCTTTCCCTGTATCTCTGCTGACACTGGGTCCTTTCCCGTCTCTCCTCTGTTATTGGAAGGTGCTGATGGGAAATATATAACACCCTAACACAGTAACTGCCACCTCTGAGCCCTAAGCCTAGCTCTTAACTCAGCTGTCAAGATCTAAAAGACAAAAAGCCTCTTGTTAGTGTTCCTGTGTGCATGGCTACAGTTCAATTTGCTTGCAGGTGACACTGTTTCAAACGGAGTGAGTCACCTGCCTGCATCTTTCGCTCCCTTTGCCCTTTCTTCATTGTCATCCAATTTCTCCCTGTGCTCCATCTAGTTTCCCTGCTTCTTTCTGCGAACATTCGTCAATGGTTGTGCAGTTTTGCAATCGGCCCTTCCACTTGTTTCCCCTTTCCCTTCCAAACAGATACTATGGATGACAAGGACTCAAATTCTGGTTGACGTTACACAGCCCAATCTACTCCTATACCTTTTCTTCATTCCATCAGGCCTACTAGGCTCTGCCTTTCCCTCATCATAAGACAAGAGCATGCAGACTTTGAACAGCAGGGCGCCCACTGAGTTGACACTGAGTCACAGAATGATTTATGCCTACACAAACAAACTACTGGCCAATGTATCTCCAAATACCCACAAGTTAAACTGCGCTCTTACTGGATTTGCATCGCCATCACCTTTGGGTCTGTTATGGTACTCTTGCAAACAGTAAAATACTGGAAATAGGGTACACACATATTAAATCAAACCTTAGCACAGGTGGAGGGTAACTTAGGTCTATACTTGAGAGAAGAAAATGAATGCCCACTCTGCCCCAGTCTGGTTCCTGGTAAGGTTGTCTTTTGTTATGTAATTAAGTCAGGTGATAAGCCACCATACATACAACATCATGCATCATGTGCATGCTCAGATAAACCACAGCAAGTAGTCAACAGGTCAAATCTTACCAACATGGACAGAGCAAAGCAGAGTAACGAGGTTAAAGTAGCATCACTTCTGGACATTATTAATCATTACTCTATAACTGTAATAACTGCTTTTACAATTGCTTTCACACTGCATGAGTGTTGGTGGGAAACATCCTATTAACACGGAATGTTATTCCCTTGTTATTGTGCTTGTATGCATTTTCTGTAAAGACTTTGAGGTCAATAGACTATACACTAAAAATATTTCCATTGTCAAGTGTTTGTACAGAGAAACATTCTTTTATTAGACTCAATTCTTTCAGGTTATTAGAATGCTGAAAATTGATTCATGTGTTGCTCATTTGAGTCACCTTTGTAAAAAATGAGTTTCAGCGCAAAAGAAAATGACAAATGACGGTCCAAGCCATGTAGCTGATGATCCAGTAAGAGGGTAAATAAATCTATTCTTTTCTTTGTTTGCAACTGGAGGAAACATTATGCTTGGTCAAGCCCAGCCTTACATTATGATATATATGGTAGACAGTCTACCACCATGAATTTAGACTAATTTACAGTTGTGCAAACTCATCATGGAGGCCAGACTCTGTCTGATGCAGCAGCTAATGCCAGCATGCTATTGTGTCTATTGAATTACCATACATGAAAAATGAAAATGCGCTCAATGTTCACTAATAATTGGCTCATTAAATGAACTGGTAACCCACTGAACAAACAAATCACATTTGCTCCATATCCTTTGATCTAAAGGTGGCACAGAAGCTTGTTTAGCCTGAGAAGACCTTAAATATAGCAACTGAGGTGCTGAGTTATTAACCTATACACATGATGCTGAAATCAACAGTACAGAACATAAAAGGCTGATATACCCATCGTATAAAATTGCAATTATTGTTTGCAATGCTTTAAAAAACTAAATAAGAAAAAAAAAAAGCATGCTTCTTGAGGTCTGTACAGCATCAACAGCTTTGTTTTGCAGCTGCAGCAGATACAGCTATGCATGGGGGTTCCACAAAAGCGTCTCTGAATTTTTCTAAAAAAAAACAAGGCCACACTGCATTGACTGGCTAGATTGTCACTCCACAATCAAATATAACCAGATATAGAAATGGCATCAGGAAACCAAGGATAAGATGTTAAAGGATGGGTTTGAGTTTTTGAAGAGTATTCCCTGTATTCCAGTCACAGGCAATTGTGAGCAGTGGGGGGTTACATTTTTGCCTTGACCCATCCGGCGTGCCGTCCCAGAGCTCCACAGCTACAGCTCAATTCAAGTCTACAGGGCCATAACTCGTCAATCATCTTTCAGTGCAAAACCCCCTATAGTCTGCGGGCAAAGATAATATGGTGCCACAGAAGGTTCACTTTAAAAAAATCTAGTGGTAACTTATAGTCACTGTTGCTAAATTCTGACTCTGTTAGGATCATTTAGATAAACCCTGGTTGGGCCTGCTGGATTGTTGTTGAGACATTACCACAGCACCACGCCAATTATCCTAACCAAAACCTGCTTACCCGATCCTTAATCCTTAACCTGAGCAAAGCCATGCCTAAACTGACCCATGCCTAACAAGTTTAAAAAGGCATTGGTCTAAAAGTGTTAGTCTAAAACTGTGGACGTTGGGGTTCCCTTTGCCTGCATATCAATGACAGCTAAAACTTTGAGTGGGTGGATTGGGTACATTTCACAGCAGGGATGCAAAACTCAGTGTTAGGCTAAAATTGGGTGGGAAAACTCTCTAGCCTGCAATATTATGCCCTCACTAAAAAGTTACATCCAGTGTTTACAGGTCTTAGGAAAGGATCATTAGGTAGTTTTAAACCATGACTGAACATTATCTGAGCTCTAATTCTAAAATTGCAGCGCTTAACAATTTGACAGGTAGTGTTACACGAATATGGTGATGCTCTACTGGTATCACCAAAATTGTTATTCAACACAGCTCGAGTTGTTCAACTTATTTTGTTCTTGTGTCTTTTATCAATTCAAATGCAGGTGATTAATTTGCACAAATTACATTTTTTATGACAGTTGGCCTGATTTATTCAACTCAAAAAGCTTTTAACTTTTTATTCAGCAGCAATGATGTATAGGGATACATTATTTCTGAGGATGGATTTATTGATTCACCCAAGGGATTACCAAATCAAAGATAGTAATTCAAAATATTCTGATTCTGTTTTAGGAAAATGTATATTTAACCTTTTTTGGAGGCTTTGGAATATTGCAGAATACCTTTTTCTCTAACTGTATTTTTTTTGGCAGAAGACTCAGTGAATAGCTTTATTTTTTATTTTTTTATTTTTGTAGCTGGGGATTAGTAGATTAATACTGAAACACCTGAACCTCTGAAGCTTCTTCATAGCCATGTCCCAGCGGTAGAGGATTCTCACTACTATGCGTCTGTTTTCTGTTTGAAATATTGACACATGCAAATTGTAAGCGAGTTGAAGCGCTCAAGAGGCAAACAGACTCACGTGGCAAAAATGTCGCAGAATTGGGGCTGGCCCTCACATTTCTTATTAGACTGATGGTTGTGATTATAAGGAGGGAAAAATGAGATGGTCTGCAATGGCACAAATTTCCATACTTTGACATCGCTTGAAACTGAATGAAAGGGAAGTGGGTCACAGCAGGAGCACTAAAATCCCAGAAATTGCACACTGGCAGTTACAACTCTTAATAAAGTTGTGCTTATCATAACTGTGATCATGAGATCTTAAAAATCTTTGATAATAAAAAGGAACTACCTCCAACGAGGCTGTAGAGCATCTTCCATTTTATCGCTAAATGACCCCCCTTTAATTTTCACTGTACTTTAACAGTGTGAGATTATAGGAGTCAAAAGTGGATGAGGTGTTAGAGGACAATATCATCCATTCTCATCTCAATTCATTTCTAATGGCTTCATTATTCTTTTGATGCCCCCTTTCCCCAATCTTACCCCAGAGGCTCAAGAATGAACACCACTCTGCCTTTAAATGGAACACTGATTGTTTTTCATGTTTATTCACAACCCACGGATCAGCAGCCTCCCATAATCTCCTGTTTCTTCCAAGGACAATTTGGGAGATATCATGAATAAAAATGATCTTAATAATATCACAGTGAAAGGACCCATAGCAACTATGAATACCATTAGGGCCTGATCAGAGGCCGTTAATGTCAGATTTATATGGCCAGAGCAGCAGTATAGCTACGGGTCTGCATGAGTGACTCTGGAGGCTGGGGGTTTACACTCCTTTGTCATTGTTTTTTTTTGTTTTTTTGGGGAGGTTTGTTTGTTTTTTCCCCTCTCCATATACTGTACCCGCTCATCCATATAGTAGCACATCCATGGGCAATGTTAGTATGTATACATATAATGGAGTTTCAATCTCTAGAGGCGTTTTCAAGTTCCTTTGTCATTTAAATTCCCTCCAACTTTTAAAGCACTGAAGCTCCCCATTATGCCTGAAGTGATGCAGAATGCAGAAAGAGGAATACACACTGCCATCCTTCCAAGTGTTTTAATTCGATGTCTTGAGGTTTCTTTCCGGGCAAGCTCAACATCTACCTCAATAATGTTTGTTTTTTTTCACCCCCTTTTTGTCCTCTGCCTGCACATTAACACAAAGATATGGCATATTATTATTTTACATTTCACCCAACTATCTTAACCTTAAGGTGTGAAGGATCATTGTGTGCGTACTGATTGATATACTTTGACATTTTAACGACGCCGTGCCAACTTGAGCACCATTTTTATGTGTATCTGTGCATGACCTGTGGTGGTTCATTCACTCCCCCTCCTTTAGCTCTGATTCAAAATATGGATTACAGAACTACTAGAGAAAGTCATTGTGTCTTTGGAAGTATCTGTACTGTGAAGCTAGCTGCATGGAGCAGTCACAGCAATTTGCCTCCCTCCAGTACCCTTGACCTAGATGGTGAAACTTCCAGGGGAGTAGAGAATTAAAAGTGAGAGGAAAATACAATCATACGGAGGGGGAAAAAAAACATGTTAGGTGATCAAATATAGTATTTTCCTTGAACTGTGGGGTAAGGGGATGACTGTTCTTATAATATTAACATAAAGAACAGTGAGGAGTATATTCCAAGGGATATGTTCTACCTGCTGAATCTCCTAGGGAGGGAGGGGTTGCCACAAAGGTTGGCAGGATCATACAAATTACACATAGTGTGTCACAGTGGCTTGATTTTGATATTCTGGCTGAGTGGAGTTAAGCTGGAGAGCTATTATTATGCATGGGTTGGAGTTTTAACACTGACCATGGTCGATTTCCATTAATATAGTGTGAAATTAATCCTGAGGTCAAGGCCAACCTGCCCCAACATCCTTGCCATGTTCAAACTGTTTTTTTTTCTCCTTCTTTTCTTTCAACTATTCCTTCTTGTGCTGTTCGAGGCTTCAATAATGCATGTTTTATAAGCTCGTGACATTGAGAGCGGAATTTCATTAAACAAAAGTCCCGTGGTTTGCCAGATGTCATTTGTAGTTTCATGCAGCATTCTCACACTTTGCCCCAGAGGTTATCTCAAGGCAGTTTTATTTAATTACAGCTCTCACTGACAGATTTTCACAATTCAAAACTTGAGATATTTGGGGGAGAAATGTTCACATTAAAATAGCTGTTGTTATTTTATTTTATGTTTTTCAGCAAGGCCACACAAATTCAAAGCTTTTTCTCAAGAAATTGTTATTAAGATATTTTTATTGTACACAAATAACAACTTACAGTGGGTAGTTATTCGAGCAGTGGATTTCAGAATGTGGTTTTCTAAGACATGCAGAATTACCAGGTGGCTATGATTAAGCCTAATAGTTTCATCTGTAGAATGGTTTGTTCCTCCTCGCTGTGAGCCACCCAAGACTACAGGATCTTGCAGGGCTGGCTGCTGAAAAGGTCTTTCATAAGAGTATACATTCTGACGGCTATTACTGAAATACAGAGTAATTAGGGGCTATCTCCAGTGTCATGCAGCCCAGAGGCATCAGGATTAACCCTAAATAGAGACAAATATAAAACGCAGTTCAAGACAAGTTTGCAGATTGGTCACTCTGGTTAAACTATCTGCATTAATTATTTAGTAATTAGCTACATGTAATTGCTTTCTGACACCTAGGATTACACTGTCTTTGTAATGCATTAGCTGCCTCAATTATAGCAGGGTGCTGGATAAGCCCATACTTCATGTGGCTTATCTTTTTCATTTTCTTTCTCCCAACCCCCCCACCCCCAAACACACACACACACATACACACACACACACATGCACTTCCCCTTTTTCCTCCTTTCAACATCTTCTCCCATCCTCTCGCCTTTGATTTCTCACAAGGGGAGGCCTAAGCCACAGTAGTGAGCCTGCATGTGATGTTAGACCAAGACAAATGATACCCCGTCTGCCTCTGATCTCTAAGCCAGGGCCTCTTAGTCTTTTATTAGGTTCAAAGCCACTCATTAAGTTCACAATAAACAACTCCACTTCTGGCTGTGTTTTCACAGAAAACATTTCACACATGCAGTCTGGGTGCCTTTGTGTATCTGCTCATCTCCTCACTCTATCTGCACTGTATTTGCACACTGAGACCTTGATGCCTGTGTTTGGATCTCTTATCTCTAGACCTAGGGATATTCACCCAGACCTCAGGCCAAACAGAGGTTGTTGATTATCAGAGGAGCCTTGGGATGGATTGTGGGGCAGCAGAAGCAGGAAGCTCCATGGTGGTGATAAGCCAGGGTCTTATGGACTAGCTGAGCGGTCTGACTTACCCTACAGGGATGTGTGTAAATGTCTGTTTATGTCTGTGTGAGTGTGTTTGTGAGCTTGAGTGTCTATGCATGTGTCTGTGCATGTGTATGTATCTTTGTGCCATCTTGTGTCTATGAGTACAGAGTGTGCATTATTTGGTTTTGTTACTTATACAGTATTATATCTGATATGTCCTAAAAAGGAAAAATGTTTTTCAATTTTGTAAGCCGGGGGCTGAGCTGGAAGGTTTGAGAAATTGTACATCTGTTGTAGAAGTGACTTGTCTAAAAAAAAACTTCAATTTTTTGCAGATGGGAGATTTGGAGTCTTATGTCATCAGTCTCCGTATCATGGGAGTTAATACCCCATTTTTTTTTCCAACAGTTTTGTGCTATTGTATAAGCAACACCCACCCCACCTCTCCCCTGCCACACACACACACACACACACGCAAACACAAACACACAAACTTGCATAGTTCCTGTTGCCTGCACACTTAAAAAAAGACTAAAACAAGAAAGACTGTATAGTAAAATTGCAAGAGAAAAAAAGTAATCTAAGTTGAGTGTTGTTGTGAGGTGGGGTCAGTCGAGGGGGTCAGTGCTTGAAATGTCATGTGGTTCACTGTCGCTGACTGCTCTCTTCACATACTCTAATACTCTGACTGCACATCGCCCACTGGAGATGCTGCCTTATTTTCTCAAGTATTGGATCAGATTGAAGTTCAAAAGAGGCAATTTGGGGGTAACTAAAGAGGGAACAGGCTTGAATAAAAGAGCGATGGGAGAGATGTAGCAGCTGCTCCCTCCCTACCTGTTGAAAGGCACCTCTGTTGCACTGCCAATTTTCAGTGGCGTTTGGTTTAGGCTGGAGATGCAGCCTCAATCAATTTGCGGTTTGCTACTTTGCTGTGAAGGCTTAATAGGCATGATGTGAGCAGAGCCTGGTGAGTGGGTGTCTCAGTCTGTGCTCTTGAGATACTACAGTATGAGGAGTGTTCTAACATCATTTTGACACTCAACCTGATCAGAGAAATAATTGAGTTTTACTGAGCTGACTTAGTATGTAATGACATCAAAGAAATGAGCTCACCCCCATATTTGTGCGTCTCCCCCGAGAGCTGAGTTGGCACCAGCATTTGGAAGCTTTTACCATCAAATTGTTAGTCTTTGGTAAGAAACAGAACACAGCAGGATGGGAAGTAGGCAGGATGTATATTACCCAGCCAAACCATGGGCCTTACATTACTCAGACAGT
>OMLB01063836.1:0-30518 GCA_900302555.1 Myripristis jacobus | reverse complement strand
TTACTCAGACAGTTTGATAGGGGATTATTTTAGGAAGCCAAACCTGCACATATTTGGTCTACAGCCTCATGATAAAAAAAAAAAAAAAGACAGAAAGAAAGACCACCTACAACAAGAGAAAGTAGATGACTAGATATATTTTTTTTCTGGCAGCTCTTCATAATACAATTCTGATATGATAGAGAGATAGACATAGGGAGAGAGAGAGAGAGCGAGAAAGAGAGAGAGAGAGAGAGAGAGAGAGAGAGAGAGAGAGAGAGAATGATCCCAATGCTTGTAGGGTATTATTAGGCAGATATCAAGTTTTGCCTCCATGAGGTTCTGCCTATGTTGCCACCCTAGGCGAAATTACTGCCTTGCGCCCTTCTATGTTACTACTCCTTTTTTTTTTTTTTTGAAGCTGTACAGTTTTTTATGAAGCTCATTACGTGGACATCACAAAATTCAGCAAAAATGGACTGTGGAGTGGAATGAACTTCAAACAAGAGTTGACAAGACATTGAATGCTTGTAGGTCTGGCGTCACCGAGGCTGCAGCCAGCAAGACCGAGAGCCAAATGGGTCAATAGTGTAGATATGTGGATTAGCAACAATAAAGACAACAACAATGAATCAACTGGCTGCAGTTTTTGTTTTCTCACACATCTGTGCAGATGAAAAGAAGAAGAAGAAGACGAGGAGGTTTTGAGCGGGTACACGGTTGTGTTGGATTTGCAAAGTGACTTGGAGGTGAAGGAGTTTTCAGAATAAAGGTTGCGATCACACCCACCCTATTCTAGAGTGGGATTTTCCTTTAAGGACACAGCAATAGAGCAGATGCGAGCTTAAGACCACGGCCTCCTGTTGAGGAATGGACTCCCTGTTGCCTGTACATTGTGATATACCAACCCCAAGTGATTTAGTGAATCTTGAATTCACTCAGAAAGTCCAGTGGCTGCTGGGGTCCTCACATGCTATTTCCTGCATTCAGGGTCCTGAAGTTTCCCATTTAGAAATATTTTAGTGAAACACAAAAAAGATATTTAGGTTCTTTTCTAGAGTAATGACCCGTATCTTTGGTATAGTGGCCATAAATCATGGACCACAAATTTTAGAGGCTGGCAATGAATCTTGTCAAAGCAAAATCAGAGACCAGTGACTCAATGGGAAAGACTGAGCCATATTAAAGAATTTCATTAAATGTCCAATATGGATGGAAGCTAATACCATCTTCCAAAAATATTTAAATATCACAATCAAATAAATCAGGGTTCAGTATTCTTCTCATCAGTATTCTGCTCTAGACCTGAGGCACTTACAGGAAATACTGCTTTTTATTTCAACCATTAAATGTGTATGACACTGGTAAAAAAGAAAAAAAGAAAAGAAAAGAAAAGAAAAGAAAAAAGAAAAAGTGACTTCTGCCTGTCTAATCCAGAGCAACTGACAATACTTCCACATTGATTCCCCCACCCCCCCAATAAGATAATGAAAGGTCAAAGGGAATGAGGGGGAAACAGTGGTTCACACTGATTATAACAATATCCATTTCCCAACAAAGTATTTTTAGTTTGCTTGGGTCGACAGTCCTGCTGGTCGTATTAGATGGCTGGAACAAACAAGCTTTGTGGTTGTATGGGTTGGAGGACTTGCTATATTTCTGATTTTGCTCGTCTAAAGTGTCATCATAAATTTCTCATTGTCTGGTCTTCTTTGTTGCACTTTTAATAATCCCTTTAAGTACACTGGCATGCCAATTTAAAAGATTTGTTTTGGATTGGCAGTAGAATCTCATGTGAACAATACCGATGGATCCAAACATGACTTAAAATAGGTTTGTGTCAAAAAAATTGTCAAATATAAAATAAATATGAACCCACAGAAAAAAAAGGCAGGATCTTCTTGTGTCAACAACTTCAACAAATATCACTTAGTAGTAGTGTCCTATCTGGAATATAGTGCATTTATGAAATAGGTCAGCGTATGGCATATCAAGCAATATAAGATTTCTACAATTATTTCATAGGTTCTGTGAATACAAATAGTAGGAGGAAAAAAAGAATGGCAAGCTCCAAAACATAATTTTTACATTGGCGTTAAACTACATTCATGATTGAGAGGTCCCAGTGAAAAGTCAAAGTGCTCACATAAAGCACGTAGGTGTTTCACCTTTGTCATTAAGTGATAAAGGCAGATGACATTGAGCTTGGTTGTCTGGAGTTGAAGAAATAAGTCCAGGAAAGAGCCAGGAATGAAAGGCTGAGAAAGTGGAGTATCCAGGGAAGGTTTTAATCACAGTGATTCATAAGCTGATTAATCACTGTGTTCCTCCAAGCACTGTACCATTTCTTCGTCTGAGCATGCCATCAAACGTGACAAACATGCAATAGTAATTCATTAGTTGCCTGTATTAGTTGCCACCGCCATCTTCTCAACAGGAGCCTTGTATAAAAGGACACAAAGGGGACTTTAGGAAGTTTCCACGGCTTGGGCAGTTTGGGCTCAAAACTGAATCACCCAGAGCAGTGAATGTATGGAAAAACGATCTCATTGACACACAATGTTACAATATGATCTGTTTCTGGACATCGTATCTAAATGAGAAAAAATGCAAAGTGTCTAGTGTAAACGTGCACAGCACCCAATGTAATCATCGAGCGATTCTGCATTATCATCGGATCTCAGCCAGACTCTGCCATGTGTAAAAGCAAAGCCTGCTGTGTTCACATTAGTGAGCTAATATCTGCCGGCAGGGTGGAAATATGATCACTGTGGGTATAAACGTGGTCAACTACCCTCTATTATAGAGACACAGAAGATAACCCCTGCTACTGTGGCGCATTTTACAGCAGCGGCTCTCAACCTGAAGGACTCGAGGGTATTTTAATTTCACTATTATTTCACTGACTGTAAGTTAGCCCAGTGAGAGAAGGTATAAGAATGACTAATCTGCTCAAAGGTTTCATCCCATTCACTGTTAATCTGCCAATCTACAGTATAGCCAGTTATGGAATTATTAAATCTTAGATGGGGATCCTGGACTTTATATCTCATCAAATGCAGGCCATGCATCAGTTTGGGGGTCCTCAACACCAAAGAGGTTGAGGACCCCAGTTTTATAGGGTCACAACTGGTGACTCTACTTGCCATGTTTGTTGTTCCTGACAAAAGACAGATTTGCCCTCTCCCTAACGACTCATCTGTTTTGCATTATACGCACGACAAATGAGATCCAACCAGAGTGACAGTGTGACATGATTGTTCATTATCCAGACAGTCCATCCAGATGAGGACTGTGTGTTACCACCAGTTGTAAATCAGGTAATTGATGCAGGGTAATGTGGACACTAGACATTAGGCCTATAGGGCTATACATTAAACTCACTATTTAACCAGTGTTGTCTATGTTTTTCATGGCATTGGCGTAAACACCTCCGATAATATTCCTGTGAAAAGGTAAACTCACCGTCATGTGGCAGTCAATCCTGTTTGCAAGGAGAGTTAAATCTGTCTGACAAATATGGGAGCATCTGGTGTAGAGGCTTTGTAGTTTTGTCACAAATCTCTCTGGAGATTGGAGATTTGACCATAAATGGAAAATAACTAAATGGAACAACCAGGCTAGAAAAATCCATCTTACGCAAGTCAAAGTTTTTAGAGGTAATTCTGCTAACACTTTCCCTGAAGTACCTTTGTATAGGACATTGTTAGTGTAGCTATAACAGAACATAAATTACATATGATATGATTTGCAAGCGCCTCCACTGATTTATATATAGATCTGAAGCTCATTTATAATGTTTTATAATATTTGATCACAGGTATTGCACACTGAGCCAATAGGAGGATAAGGACAAACATTTGGTTCACAGTTTTTCATTAAGGTACTTTGATTTACCTCAGCTGTTAAAATATGACAATGGTTGAATTATGTATAATTACATATCACCATCTTTGCCTTTGTTTAGAAAACATTTAGATAGTAATCTAAATGGGTAATGTGTGCCAAACTGTTGCCTCAATGAAAATCTGTGGTAAATACTCATCCTTTTCCTGTTTTATACGTACATTGGAATTAGTCTTTTCTGGCGTATTTTTTTTTTTAATTTTTTGCAACATCTTGCATGTCACCTATTATTACTTTTTTTTAAACATTCAATACCACATATGCACATATGACACCTAGCACACTATGACATTACAGTATGTCTTTATGTTCATTTCATCAAGAAACAATTTACTTAAGTTGCAGTGTGATTGTAATGGGTGTAGATGTGTTGCTGGTAATCACAAATTCCTTTATTCTGCTCTTCTTTTATGAGCTACCAATAAGTTTGATTTTGGTATGATAGGTGTTACTGCTGTTGTAGTGGAGCAAAAGTCTGCTTTTAGTCCATGTGAAAGGTGGTATCCACTGTCATTCAGTCACTAATAGCAAAAGGTGCCATTGTTGAGTGCCCTAACTTGGCCTGTAACACTCCCATTCCAAGCTAAATGGTGGTCAAGGTCTCTGAGCCATTAATTACGCTGTTCAGCATCCGTTCTAAATATGGTAGGTCTCATTTCTCAGGTTCCACCTGATTCCTGATGGTTTACTGTCATCGATCTGGCCAACGCATTTCTGTGATTCACAGGTGTGATTTGCTTTCACTTTTAGTGTCAGGTGTTGCACATGGACTTGCGGGATTCTCAAGCAGCTCCACTTTGATTGCTCTGGCCGTGGTTGAGACTCCCTGTGGCCTGGCTGGGAGCCTCTGTGGGGAAGCGCACTGTGTCCTCCCTCACTCCAAGCCTGTCAGACTGACACTGTGTCTTTGCTTTGTTTTCAGGCACAACACGATCACAAGGTTTCAAAAGACAAACCTCAGCTTGTCTCTCAATCTTTGCGTTACCACAACCATATTGTCACTCTGGAGGATCTCGAATGGGGTCCTGACCGCGACCAAGCAATGCTGGACATGTCTAAACCGTGCACAAAGAAAAGAAATGATGTCTGTTCTAGGGTTAGGAGGCTACTGCTGGATTAGTGACTATGCACAGATCTCCCAGCCACTATATCACAGACGGTGGTAAACATTTGGCCATGACCGCCTCTCTTACATGGACCCTGATACTGAAAGAGACTTCACTGCCCACAAACTGACTCTCTTGTTCAACATGCTCGGGGCCTCCCTGACAGCTACAGACCTTTTAAACAACACCCAGTTGGCTGCTATCCTACTCTGGCTTAAACTCCTCTACCACAAAGAGAGTTATGGTGGCTTGTTTAAAAGCTGTAGAGGCCACCACTGAAGCTGTTTTAGCCACGGCTGATATTGTTGTGTTGTGCAAAACCGAGCGTCGATTCAAAAAAATGACTGCTTAGATTCAGCTGACACAAAATCATGGAATAAGCACAGCAATTTTCAGTGAGTCATGTCGATAAGAACCATGTAGTCTCAACCATCAGTTTGTGGTTATTTGTGTCTAAAATGTTCTGATCACCAGTCTGATGATGATGATGAACATGTAGACTCAGTCATCCAATTGGGTGTTTATTCAGCGTTTGAGTTTAGAGGGGTCCTTACCTCAGTGGGAACGTGTAGACACACTTCCCGCAGCTCCATGTCATCCTTATCCAAAACGAGTGAAGGTGTTCGTAACAGTTTTTTTGTACAGTTAAAACAAAAACATGTCTCCAAACAGCTTGTGCAGTATAATAAAAGTCTTCATTCCAGACATTTTTTGTTGTTTTGGGGAAGGCCGATGATAGGCTGTGTGTTATCTTGTGGTAGTGTTTCAGCTTTTTCAGGTTGGCTATTCCTTCCAAAAAATGCAGGATAGATCTAAAATCTCAATACAAGATTCAACTCTTCAGCAATTGGGAAAATTCATTGAGAGAGATCTCTTTTGTTCTTTTCATTTCAGACCTATTCCATGTAATATGTTTAAGTAATAGAATTATAAAGATATAGATGTAAGTAAGGAAAAAAAAAACTAGGTTCTTCCTACAGTTTCTAACACTACACTGCAGTTTGCAGATTTTAAATGTGGCACATGTAGGTGAAAAAGATCATCATCCAAATACAAAACTAATTAACTTTTCCCACCTAAACCTTTAACCTTGGCTTTGGCATTGTCTAAAAATATCAGTCCTGCCCAGGTGGTGCCAGGAATGAGAGCTGACCCCGCAATGAACCCACCCAAACCATTATAGAGATAAGCCCAAGCTCCATCTCACTCTGTTACAACTGTTAACATGCCCCCCATTTGTTCTAAATTAAAATAAGAACCTCACCAATAATTGAGAAAACACTTAGAGGCTTACTCCATCTCATCTTATTGTCCCGTCTCATTCTTTCTTCCCCCATCCCTCGCTCCTTCTCTGTCTCTCTCTGCTACGTTGCTGGTTTTGTATAATGCTTTGCATGAACAGAATGGTACATGTTGTCATTACTGAGGCGCCGTGCTATCCATCCTGCAGAGAATCGTTGCTCTGGAGATCAATAGCTACTGAAAGGTGGATGAAAAATGGTAGTGGGGAGAGGAGGAGGGAGTGCCATGCAATGTCTGTGACTGATAGAGCTGGCACCGCTTCCTGGATACAGGTCACCATGGCCTAGCCACTTAAGGTTTATTAATTACCAGCTGAGAGAGAATTCGTCATCACAGGCTCTGTTGGCCTACAACATGGATGAGAATCAGTCATAGGCAGTAAAAAAAAAAAAAAAAAAAAATAGGGGGCAAATGCCAAGCTGGTTTACAAGGCTACACTGCTAAAAAGAATATCAATATAGCTGTCAACATGGAGAGTGCACTGTAAAAAATAGCATTTCTTCAGCTTATTCATGTTTATAGGGAACACAGAAGTAACACAGAGTGAGAAAAAACTAGAGCAAACTTCCCTCTCACTTAGTCATTACACACAAAGTCCACTGAACACGCATATTCATGTTTATAAGTGCAATGGATTTGTCATTTTTTTGCGGATTTCCATTTTGTGTCAACCACTTTGAGAACAGGTCAAACTGCTTTGAATGCCATGCATCTACAGTTTCACTGTTCGGCAGCAAAGCTCATATGAAAACAAATGATCCAAATTCTCAAATTATTAATCAATGTCAATCAATGTATTTTCATTAAAACATAAATCCCTCATGCACGGTGACCTATAGCTGAACATACCTCAGTGGCCTCACATCAGCGTTTCTGCAGATTGATCTGATCTGGTGGCAGGAAAATCCCTGTAATTGATGAATATGACAAATGCTGTTAAGATTCCATTATTTGCATTTGACACAATAGGTTGTATTAATAAAGAAAATCATTTTTAATGGAGAAGTAGCCCAAACAATGCCTTAAACAACACCATGCCATTTCATAATGATATTTTAATACATACAGTAGATAAAGATAAAGTCTTAAGGACATACAACAATAATAAAATGTTGTTCTATCGAAACACACTGAGTTTAAAAAATATCATGTCAAACACCAAACGTGTTTTTTAGTGCTTCTAGTGATTGTAGCAGTGCTTGTCCGTGTGTTTGAGGAGCGTGTAAGGGGGCAAATCTGTCAACACAGCAAAAGTGAGTGATGCATTTGCTAAATGGATTGCCATGAACTGTCAGCTCATCAGCATTGTGGAAGACAACGGGCTCAACAATCAGATTACTGGAGAATCCATCACATGAACTCCTGTGAAGAGCAGCAGTTGTTTCCATAAGTGAAGCTCTGATTCAGTTTCAAAATGCAACGTTTCAGCTGTTCTGGTGTGACTTTTGGACACAGATGAAGCAACCTGGCATTTTTGGATGAGGATTGCTGATTTTGAATTGGGAGGAATGGGTAATCCTAAGAGGATTCAGTGAGGAGACAACTTCAAAATGTCCTGAAGTTCTTTCATGTAACTAAGAGAACTATTATATCCAGTGTGTCCCCTGGGATGTCATCGTGTGTGCCTTTGTGCCCATGATAGTTACAGTGGTGGCTCAGTATAAACTTGAAAACTTTGCGGGATACTGAGTCATAGGCAACCTGTTTAGTGTGCACAAAAAGCGCCTCCAAAAACATTTGCATAACTGTTTAGCAAGAGCGTGGTGCTTGTTGTGCAAGATTTAATCAAGGCTCCCATATTGGATGAGTCATGCATTATTGCACACTGTTTGAAAATGGACACCACATCGCTCAAATTATAAGCTGCAGATGCAACACACATACCTTTGCCTGTCACCTTTGGAGGTCTTTAAGTAAATAAAGTTTTATTTATATGGCAGTTTTTTAAGGGATTTGATCAGCTGGGCTATAGGGATTTGATCAGCTGAAATCAATGGCTCTGTTACATTCCTTTAAGCAATTGCAGATGACTGATATTGGGAATCTTCACCTTTTAATCTACCGCCATACAGACTAGACTTCTACTCTACCTCCACATAAATGATGAGTGCCTTGGTCACAATTCAAGAAATGTGACTAAAATGTATAAATGCCCTCCCTAAATGGTTACTACAGTTACTGCAGTTAAGAATAATAATCACAACAGTTTGACCAGGGCCATGCTGTGTTGCTGCGGGCCCAACTTTATTGCCTAAATATGTGTATCTGCATTTTTGATGTGGGTGTTGTGCCTGGTGTCTGTCCAACTCTGGTAAGTAGCTAACAAACTTCCATCTTTTTTGCATTCTTCTCCTGTGCTTTCTTAGTAGGAGCACAGCTGTGACTTCCCGCCGTCCTGTCTGTTATGGCTATACTTAAATCTTCAGTGGCACTCATCTGGAACTCAGCTTGTAGGAAAAACTCTACAATTTTTCAAATTGTTTTTTCCAACCTTTTCTAGTACTTATACCTTCCATCCCATCTGGTGAGCTATTCACTCAACTGCACATTTACCTGAAGTATAAGGCACTTCTGAAATATTGAAATGGAGATACTGAAAACGGACCTAATAGAGCAAAAGAAATACAGGAAACATGTAGCGTCAAGCGGTTTTATTCTTTTTCCCTCTTGGATAAAGTAGTAGGGCCCGCCATGAAGCCTGATCACTGTTACATTATTAGCTACCTTTTCAAACAAGTGATCACTTTTTCACAGGCTGTGCTCTTATTCACATCTCTGAGCAGCAAGAGCATGTTTCAACCGCATTCAAAGAGGCAAAAAACAAACAACTCTTGTGCCCCAAACCTCTGGTGGCTGGGCATGTTGAACCAGATAAACAGGATGAAATCAGATCACAATGGCCTTGATGTTCAACTCAGGGACTTAGTGGGAGGAACCAAGGGATCGGATGAGGGAGGACACTGACAGCTTGCACCCTTGATGGCCAAATCCCAACCCCTGTTGTCCTTCCAAGTTAGTGCCCATGTCCAGCTGACAGGCAGTGTGTTGTGTGTGCCCCTGGTGGCACGCAGGCCACTGTGCCCTGCTTCTCATCTCTGTCTTCCTTACATTCCAGCCATTCATCCTGCTTTTGCTTTTTTTTCCCCATCCATCTGTCTTTTGAATGAACTATTTTTACTATTCACACTATCCTCTCTCCCCTCCCTTCCTTTGTGGGAGCTTCACTCCGACTCTCCTTTCCAACAGACCATCTATTCTGGTGGTAACGCTGAATAGGTAACGCACCGTCTATGCATCTGAAGTCATACTGGGGAATACATCATGTGTATGTTTGTGTGTGTGTGTGTGTGTGTGTGTGTGTGTGTGTGTGTGTATACACTTGTACTTGCTGCACAGTGAGGATAGGAGCATGTTTTTAACCAAACGAGTGGGGCCATTTTTTTTGGGAAGTGAGGATATTTTAGTCGCTCCTCACAACTACAAAGGTAGATTATTGGTTAATGTTAGGGTTAAGGTTAGAATTAGGATTAGGTTAAGTGTTAGGGTAAGGGTAAGGGTTTGGGATGCAGTGGTTACAGTTGCAATTGTGGAAAGGCTGTAGAAGGCTGTAGAAAATGAATGAAAGTCGATATAATGTCATTCACAAAGACAGAAGTAGAAGAATGTGTGCTGGTGCGTGTGTGTGTGTGTGTGTGTGTGTGCATGTGTGTGTGTGAGAGACAAAATTGGGCCTAGCTATATTAGAGAAATTGTGCAGGTGGTTGCAAATCAAATACAATAAAAGCACTACAGTGAGAATAATTGATAACATTTCATCATATCAATCTCAGTGAATTGACATCAAATCATTTCTCTTTTCGGGTATATTGACTAAGTGTCCTTGCACAGAGGTACCACTGGACAGCCCCTAGTTGGATTTTAATGATGTGGCTTCAGAAGACGCCATGAAAGCCCTCTGCCTCTTTGGGGCTGTGTGTAATTGAAAAGAGGTTTCAATCTGGTGCTTGGAAATCAACTGGGATATATCTGAAAATAGCCCCCAATTTAATGAGTTTGTTCATTAAAAGTTCAACAATTTCCTTATTAAGCGCAGTTGGGCTTTAATGTGGAATAGGAAAATCATAAAGCGACAAATTAGGAGGTTGGAGTGTGTGTGATATTATCCTGACCTTATGAGCAGTTCCAGACATTTTGGTGCCTGTTTCTATCAACAAGAACGAAAAGGCAGTCTGCTGCGACTAAGTGTGCATCACAAACCTCCCAAAAAACAAGTGGAAAGTAGTCTAGTGCTACAGTTTCATTTTCACCACCTGTTTTGTCTGTCAGGCGTACCAGTACAACAGCTTTAAGTTTCAAACCTTATAAAACCAAACCAAATAAGCTGCAGAGTTACAATTTCAAATAATTCCAGATATTGAAGTTGATGGCATAAAGCATAAAAAAATGACAAAAATAACCTGCATAGGCCTATAAATGATTTTAGCCTCATGGGGAATGAATGTGTAACTCCCCTTGAACGTCTCTCCAGTTATTTCAAGGTTACCCACACACCATCAAATAACCAGGAGCTGCATTAGAAGGCATATACAGTTGTCTAGTGTGACAGTTAAATGATGCACTGATCTCAAAAGAAAGAATGAAAGAAAGAAAGAAAGAAAGAAAGAATCATGCAGACAGACAGGAAGAAAATAAATAACAATACAGGGTGGCAGCCAGAAAGCATTTCAGTGAGACAGACACTCAGACCTGGTCTTTTGTATCCACATCTTTCCGGATTGTGTCTCGATTCAGTTGAGATGGATTGCAGTTCACACCTGGCGTTTCAAATGCGTCTCGAGGGACTGCTTGTGTTCAGATACCGCGTCCCCCGCTCTGCGTGCAAATACTTACGACATCACTTCTGTTTCTACATCCCCTCCATTCCTTTCTGTTGCTCTGCCACTCACTGCCTCCAAATGTGTCCTCAGAATGTTTCGAGTGTTTTCAGACCTGTGTTTAGCGCTGTCCACTTGTGGTTGGATTACCCAGGACAGGTGTTAAAGGAGGAGTCAGCGATTCTGGAGAAAGAGTGTTGATGTTTGAAATCAAGGGCCAGATTTATCATCCCTCTCGCTTGCACTGCCCCCTTTCCCCCGTCTCCCCCGTCTCCGCCAACACCGGATATTCTTTCAGCACACAAACAGAATGACAAGCTTGATATTCGCTGAATTAATTGCATTCAAACATCAACAATCATTCTCCAGAATTGCTAACTCCACCTTTAATGCTGGATCTGAACCAATCCCATGGACAGGGATCGTCTTCTTATATAGGTTCCCATTTACTTTTTGAGCTTGAATTGTTCAACCATGGTCACCCTTTATTTTTGCAAAGATATTCCTGCATATTCAGCACGAGCCCCTAGGCACAACATCAACATCACTGAAAATTCTGCCATACAGTAAGTGCCACTACATCAATACCATCTGTTTAAATTTGGATTAAACTCAGCAAAATATCTTGCACAGTCACAGTCCACCCAGCCAACAACTGATATATTAAACTGAGTTCTATTTGCAGTTAATCAGAGGAAATCTCAGGCAATTCTCAGGAAATCAGATATTAACGCATTATGTCTACGTTGCAGTCATTATCTCTTTTTTGTAAGAGAAAATTACATTTCAAAGAGCAAATGCGACACATTTTGAGATTCATAGTTAGCTGCGGTTACTAATAAAACAGCCCCTGTGTTCAGAAAAGCTTGTGACACATTTTTTTGCATAAGAAACCTTAAATCTCTTACCGAAACGGTAGCCCCACTCCAGCCAACACAGATCAGTTTGCAACATGCCAAAAGCAAGCCCCTAAAATTTATTGTATGGTCTGTTACAAATCGAAAATGAATCATCAGTACATAAATGTGCTCCTGATAATCAGGCAGGGAAAGCTTATGGCTGGCGATGAAAGCTGGTGTAAAAAGTCCTACAGAAGGTCCTAGTACACGTATGCAGACTCCTATGCAGATAAGAGGTCAACAGCCCTCTGAACTTACCTTGCTCCATTTTTATGCCCACGTGGAAGCATTTGAATAATCTTAATAAGTTTAACAGCTACCCTCTCAAAGCTGCTTTTTCACAATGCACTCACGTTCATGTGCTAGGTATTATTCACACTGTCATATGTTACACATAAAGGCAGCTGACTGATGTGAGTTAATAATGTTGGACATTGTTATTTCATTCACTTCCTCTCCTTTCACGTATCATTCTATGAGTGTCATTGCCCTCCTTCCATTCCTTTCCTCCGCCACCTATTCAGGTCTCTATCTCTCACACAGCTAATGTGACATTTATCTGTAATTAGACTCTTACATATTTTAATAGAAAATGATATCCCTTAAGGTCTCCCTGTCATTTGCATGGGCAGCTCCAATGATAATCAGGTCCCTGAAAAAAAAAACATTCTCGATGACATGGGCTGTCATCCCAAATTAGCATGTGCAAAATCCTTATCAGGGGAGTGACCTTCCAGAGCACTGCTCAAACTTGAACAGCGTCCGCGCATGTTTGTGTGTGTGTGTGTGTTGGTGAGAGCGGGACGATGTGTGTCCATGTGTGTCCATGTGTGTACCCCGCTTATTTGCCTGTGCCTGCCTTCATCTTTGTTTGCTCGTATATGTTTCGCCGAGGCAATCTAAATTGAAATGATCAAGCTTTGATCAAGCACACCATTTTTCTGTCTGTTAAGGGTGACTTTTAAGGTTCACATTGTGGTCGGGGGCACTTTTACTGCCGTGTTTTCCCTCATGCTCTACTATAGTATGCAAGGACCAATCTTTCTTTGTTGACAGGAGAGTCCATGAATATTCTATGCGAATGAATGGGTTTGCCTCGAGTCTGCTTGTTTCTGTGAGGGTTGCCATCTTGTATAGAGACGCTCAAAACAGTGGCATGGCCAGGGTTTTATCGCAACGTGGCCAAATATAATTTGTGAGTGGTGTGCAATAATATTCAAAATGAAGGTCACAAGATCTAATTACATACATTTTTCACTGTTGAAATTTGGGCTTTTGACAGTTGCCTCTTTGTGTGGCTTTTGTGAATATGCTGTTTAAAAAAAAATGGAATTACAGTGTCAACATGTTACATTGAAATTTGATTGGTTCAGTTTGTCATCAAATAAAATCTTATATTTCACTGAATTAAAATATATTGTCAACTGGCTGCCGGCTCATTGGCTAATCTACTTTGCTGCTGTGGTATCCCAATGCATGCACTGGTATGGTGACAGGTATACAAGTTTCCCACACATGATAGCTAAGTCATCCATGTGCATCGCATCCATGTGCTTATGGTTTGACAATTAACATAATCAAGCTGTCTGTAATATAGCTAGTGAGCAACCTTTGTCAGCTTCAGGGAAATATTCATATAAGTACCACAGGAAACTGAATGCCTTAGCTCAGGAATCATCAATGAATATGAATGTCTCTTAAATTTGTCCTTGTGGTTCATTTTTGGCTATATTGTATGGCATTTACATCTCTGTGCTTTGGTTGGCTATCTCTTTAAAAGTCCTTAAACGCTTTTGAAAGTGCTCGGCACATGGGAGAGAAGAAAATGAGCCCAGACAATTTCCGTCCAAAAAAAAAACGATGATCTGTGGTGTTAGAACAAACACATCCACAGACACCTCAATGAAAATTCATGAGACTTAACTGACTGAAGATATTATGCATTTCCCAGGTTAAGTAGGCTTTCATATGCAGACAGCTTAAATGACGGTCACCATATAGGTCTGGGATGTTATAGCAATTCTGCTGTACATTTTTCATGCAGGATTATGATGATGCCACTTCAGCCTTAATTTTTGTTGTTTTTTTAATGCAGAAACTTTCATGAATACATGTCTGATGAAAGCCTCTGTTCTACTTGTGAATACAGTGTTTTGTGGAGACATCTTCTGCATGCTTACATCTCTTTTATTTATCCTTTTACCTCCTTATCACAAGGCTATTCCTTCATCTGTTCTCTTCAATCTCTCTCGCTCCATACCAGGGGAGCTCTTTGCTGAGGAATGAGATGAGATGAGTAAGGTGGTCAAGTGTGGCAGATTGGGAGTAAAATGTGAGACAAAGCAATTGCATTTCATATTGAATTGGGAATAAGGGACAACAGAGACTCTCCCTTCAACCCCCTCATCTTTTGAACTTCCTTGCAGGGACTCAAAGTCCAGAGGAAATTGAAAGGCCTTATCAGTCAGTCTGACAACCTTACGAGTTATGGAGCCCGTCAGCTGCTCAACACTGACACCATGCTTGTTTTATTGTGAGGAATGCAAATTTTGTTCATATCTATAAAATGCAAGTATCTATAATCGCAGAATGTTTCTATGCTAGAGGGCACTGACTCCTTGCCTTGGGTCTGAGGTCTGGGTTTTTGTGTATCCAGATAAATTATTGTGACAACAAACATGGATGCAAAAACGTGCATGAATCCTAATGAAATTTTCCTGGGATCTGACGGTGTGTACATTCATTTGAGTTTTAGAGCTGTGTGAGGTGCAGACTGGCCTGCAGGTCCCACGAGGCCTGCAACAGATGTTGGTGTTGTGGTTTGTTTGTTTTTTTTTTTTACACTGTGTGCAGTCATATTGGAATTCACAACGAAAGCACGGTTTGAACGGAATAATACCACTTGTAGTGATCCATAACCGGCCACAAGTGCCATATAGACCTAGCTGGCGACAGATTCTCTAAATTCAGCTAAATCATATTCTAGGCCAACACACTCTGACAGCCTGAAGAGGAGGAGAGAAGATAAAAAACAGATGATGGTGACATTAATTCTGTCAAAAATGGACTGAGATGGGAGGAATACTGCAGATCAGCAAAAACAGAGAAATATGATGTCTGTGAGATGTTTTCTGCTATTGCTGATACCTCAGAGGACAAATGGCCTTTCGTGCAATGTGAAAAATTCAACAAAAAAATGCTCCCATACAGGAGACACCTGTCAGATATCTCAAGCTTGCTGTGGCTCAAATATCATGAAGTACAAGACAGACAGTTCTTGTTGCTTTTTTTCCCATCAAAATCTCAGGTCAGTAAGAGAACAAGCAGAACGCTACAAGGAAATGATGATATAACAGTGACTGAGACAGGATTTTGCACAGCATATGGTCGCTAAGTTTGGTCAGTCAGATTAACAGGATGTTTTACTCCAAATGTGGAAATAAAGATGCAGCGACGTAACGACCTACAAAAGACATTTAGCAAATATAACTACCCTGTGATCACTGATGTCTAAATGGAAAATAATCAAAAGTCATTCCTTATCAGCTGTTACACAAATGAAGAGTTGGTTTCCTGGGTCTTGTTATAGACCAGAGAGCAAACACTGTGGCAGCTCTAGGAGAATAAAAGTGGCTCAGCTGCTATATGCACACGTCCTGAATGTGGTCCTCTCCAGTATCTTTTCAGCTGAAGTAATGGCCAAGTTAAGGTTTTGAAGTTGCTGTCTTATGTGAAAAAGCTGAACCTCATTGAAACAATCTTTTGATGTAAGTTGGAATTCACAGTCTGTGCTTCAACAGTACGCCGACATCTGCTCTGCGCTGATGGCCGGCGATCAGTATGCCAGACCACCAATATCCTCAAAAAAAGACGTCAGTGGCTTTACCGTGGGCCATTAGCTGTATGGGACACTGCACAGCTGCCCAACTGGAGCTGATGCTATCAGACATAGCAGCTGTATGTGTGTCCTGCCTTGAGGAACTGATGTCACCCTGCAGAACAGCGCCCAAAGCCAAGTCACTTGACATGCTTTTCATGCTTGCAGCATTTCTAACCCTCCATACTGCACCTACCAAAGATGATTGTCAAGGAGGCTCATTGACATGCAGTGAATGAAGACCACCACCACAGTACATAGGACCCAAAGGTACAGTCCTATCTGTCACTGAGGTTCGATCTCAGCCTGAATTTGTTGGGTGAGATCGATTGAGGTCGGTTGAGGTCAGTTACCGTGTGTGGCCACCAGGAGGCAGTGCAGGGGTCTGGGTCATATGTGGCTGCGGAAAAAGGGGAAAAAGAAAAAGATTTGCTTATATCTTACACAGTGAGGATTTTTTTTTCTCCAGTCCATGGGCAGTTTAGGAAGTATGCTGTCAATTTTATGTCTTTTTTATTATTATGTCTGTTTTCTTTGTTTGTGGGACACTTACAAGACAGACTGACAAATGCAGTCCATTTGCCAAATTTAAAAAAAAAGAAAAAAAAAACATGATTAGATTTCTTTATTTATTGCTTTGCTCAGAATGGTGCATTTTTGTTATGGTGTGTTTTATTTGGCCCTAAGAAAATTGTTTTGGATGGTCATGTGGCGTAGGTTAGAAGCCCATTGTATGTTTTATGTTTATTTTGAAAAATCTGATGAAAGCACATTTGATGTTAAAATGGCTAAGATTTAATTTCAAATAGATTTATGGCCATTTTTTATTTATTTATTTATTTCTTTTAAGAGAAAGCCTGGGTCAAGATTGGAGAAAATGTTAGGCTAAACAAGCTAAAGAATTTATTGACATTTCCCTTCCCCTTCTACACAATGATACACATGGTGAACTGTAATGGTAACTGCAGAATGCTGAATGACCGGCGGGTCGTCTTGGTACAGTGGCCTGTGGGAGACATCATTCAAAGTCTTTGCTCTTTTGTTTTTCATGTTTACAAATCCAGTATTTTTCACATATTATTCAAATATATTTGTGTGTTTACAAACCCAGTCTGTACTGTAATAAAATATGATTATGATATATGAGTTCTGTTTGGATCCCCCATTAAAACAAATTGCTATATGCGCTCTTTGTCTCTCTTTATCTGGGTATAGGATGAAACTGAGCAATTTTTTCATGTGACCTTCATTCGATCACATTACTCTCCTGCTGTTCCTCTCTCTCCTTCCTTACTCGCCTCTCTCAGGCCTTGTTGACCTTATTATTGAAATATTTTGACCTTTTCAAGGGCTGCCTTCTCTGCTTGTGGACAAGGGCACATTACAGGTAAGTGATCAGTTGAACAGAATGGCTGACAAGGGCTCAGATGGACAGGACAGTGGGTGGTGGAGTGTTGGGGGTGGGGCTCCGTGTAGAAAGGCAGCTGAATGACAGAGCTGAGGTCAGCGAGGAAGAAGTGAAGAAGGTGGGAAACAGAGTGGAGTCAAGGCATCCTGGCATGCTGCTCGCTGTCCAGATGACCCCTCTCACTTTCTCTCTTTCCCTCCAGAAGGATGTGCCTGCCAGCGGCTCAGTCCATCATGTTGACTCCAACAGCTGAGCAACATCTGTTCATTAGGCTTGACAGATGAAAGAGGGACCACTGAAAAGGCGATGAGGAAGAAGAGCGCAGAAAAGAGGACATTCTTTCTCTATTTAACATCATAATGTATCTCCCGCATATGAGCTCATGCTGTATCCCGGCCCTGATGTGCTCGTGTTTCTAGTTCTTTGTACATGTGTGAGCTGAACAGCAGGCTGAGCACACAGGTAGGGAGAGGGAACTGCGAGTGGTAATCGAGGCATTTACCTCATCCGTCACGCTTTCCCCTGCACTATTGTGCTGTGCTGAAGGTCTTTCTGTCCATTACATTGTTTTGTTGCTTTTTTTCTCCACCCCTGAAATGTCACAGGGAAATGGGCACACAGCATTGACACGGCTGAGACACCAATAAATAATGTAGCGTACATTACTCCCACCCCTCCTCCCCAGCCCTTCTCTGAGTGGAGGGGACAAAACAGTGGAGTCTATTGTATTTTTCATTACTATTTTGTTTCCTATTTATAGTTTTCTTTCACTTTGTGAATGATAAATATAAATGCTCTAAGCTGACCTTACTTTTCTCAGGAAGCTTCAATATGCTTGTTGATTTGCTCCAACTGTTTTTACTCAATCCCTCTTTACACGGAATACAATTTTTCTGGAGCTGTGGAGCCAACAACATTTTGTGTCGCCAACATGAAATCTAAACAAAAATGTTAAGACTTGATCCTTTATTGAAAGAACTTAAAAACCCAAAGGGAAACTGGAGCACACAGTTTTAATTTATTTTGGGTGGTAGGGCTTGGACTAATGTTTCAAAGCCAAAAGAACTTCATCAGACTCACATTAGTTCTGGCCCTTCCATCCAATAAAAATTACAAGCATATGTTCCAGTGTCCCTTCATGCTAGTAACATAAAATGCCTACATATACAAATAACAGGGTGCATCATATACCGCAGTCGATGCATCATTACCCCCATGTATAAACTGCACTGAGCATGGCTGCGAGGGCACGCTTCAGGACACAGGCAGACAGAGCGGCCCTGAACGGAATGAATTTGATTTTATCGCCCTGGGAAGCAGGTCACACCAACCGGGCCTTTGACAAACACTGTGGTCGAGAAAAGGGATTAGAAAGAAAGGTCAGGGAATGCAGGGCTGAGACAGAAAAGAGAATTAAGTCATCACATGCTATCTGAAGTTCAAACATAACACCTTCTGTCTACTTTGCTCCGGCCTTATCTCCCCCACAACAGCAAAACTAGTGGCTTCCTGAGCGTTAACCAGACAAGCTCACAGGTTTGGACTCTTGTGCAGCCGATATGCATTAACCAACATGTTTCAGGGTGTTTTTTATGGAGCAAAAAAATGTGTTATTGTCATTTACTGAGGCTTGATAACAACGTATTGTGTGAGCTAAGAGAAAGCACCATTATTTTCCACATGCACTGTTAGAAGTACTGTGATCTGTTTAAGTTTGGATTTTTTTGTTTAACAGCACATTAATTCATGAATTTACTTTGCAGCCATAGTTATCATCTCTTCATCTCTTAGGGCGACCACACAGTCGGGCTTCATGAGCGGTGATTCCAAGCCAAACTGAGAATCTGCCCTGAGAATGATGTAACATGAGGTTACGGTGTCAAGCTGATCCGTTTGGAGCCACTCGGAGGCGCTCCCATTTACATCAAACTTATCAGCTCGGCTAACAGCTGGACTCGCTCTGTGAAGGCGGCTGCCAGTAGCGAAGAGCAGGCGTCCACAGCAACACCGGGGAGGAGAGAATCGAAAAACATCTCATCCACCAATATTAAAACGAACAAACATTGGCTGAAAACAAAAGTTATGATATTGTAACCCTTGTTCTCTTCGCACAGGTGGGGTCGTCCCACAGACTGTATGGATGTGTGCAGAGGTGACCAACATCTGCATGAACTCGAGTCAGTGGAGTCTCCCAGCATGCTTTTGGGTAAAGGTCATCTACTTAGCCCAGTTCATTGTTTGTCTGTCCCATATTCCCTCTTTAGTGATTTATTTTGTATTTGTATTGTTTAACATGTGGTCTTTGTGTTGTGTTATTAAGTTTGAGGATGGTTTTACATTATTTGTGCACCATGACTGTCATTTTCTATTCTTTTCATGTACCTGTTTACTCATCTGCTATACAGTTTATTATATAAGGTTGGGGTTTCTGCAGTTTCAAAGTATAAGATTCGATGTTGAAGACAGCCAAAGCAGTGTCATCCTTAAAAAGTAACCAAGATTGTGAAGTTATTATATAAATTATCTGCAGCCCAACTTTTAGAAAAAATGGTAATTTGGGTAATTTGTTATTCATTAGTTGCTGAATATGGATTCAGATTCAGGTGCATCCCTAATGGGTATAGCCTAACGCACCTTTGAGCTCCTAAAAAAAAAAAAAACAAGATCTGTCTCCGTTCTTTATCTGACAATTACTTCAGGTTTGACATGAAGCAGCAGCGGATGCTAGTTAGGCAGCTCCACCTGTGTTAATATAACACAACCTCACACTGAGGTGTTGCTAAGCATACAATCCACAGGCAGAGGCGGCTGACATCCCTATCTCACCTTTATAGAATCACTTGCCTTGAGTATGCATTCGGAAAATGGGAGAATAAAGAAAGCCTGTCATAATAATCCAAACTGAACAACAGATGCTCTGTCTCTAATTTTGTTTGTGAAGGATACAAAATGGCTGGCACCAATCTAATCCGGAGTCTCTCAACTCTCGAACAAGATAATATGAGCAGATATCACTTATTAGACAGTGTGAAATTTTGATCAACTCTTTCATGGCTCAGGACCAATATTCCTACAAAGTTTCTGTTCAGTTCAGAAGTTTCTGACTTATAACAGTAACAGACAAACAGACCAAAAGTCAGACAGGATGACTTCATTACTGTCTTGGCAGAGATAATTAAAAATGATAATAAAAAATAAAAACAAGCAAGGAGTAATGAACAGAAGTGAGCCCTATATTGTGGAGAGATTACTGGCCACAAGCTTCTAGTTGAGCTGTTCTGTCTGTTAGACTGTGTGTATCAGATGTAGGCAAGCAAGTGGACCCAAATGCAGGAGTAGAGGCAGGCTGCAGTGAAGAATACATGGACACATGACTGGAGGGAACAGGACTGGCTAACAAGGAGCCCAGTGAGGGGTGTGGCAGGGAGCAACACATGGGGCAGAGCAAACGAGACCAACACGGATCAGGTGCAGAGGAGTAAATAAGGGGAGACACAGGGAAACAGACACAGGAGCTAACTGGCTAGGAAAACACAGGATGTGGGACAAGCAAAGTGGTCACAAGACACAGATGAAAACAGTAAACCAAACAAACCAAACCCTAGACACAAAAAGTCCATAAACACAGAGAACCATGAGTGGAAACCAGAGAGCAAACTGACCGATTAGCCCAGAAGTGAGCAGAATGTCCCCCATCATATCCTATCTGTAATAAACCGAGGACCATGGGCCAGAGCAACATCCTGTGGCAGACCACGTATGTTCAAAAACATGGTCCACCTGGCAGCAGAGAGGAACTTAGAGAGAGACACAATGTTCCAAATATTATTTTACAATATATTTAGTAATTAAAAATATATCGTCATCTTAAAAAGGCAATAAACTCAATCTCATGTCAACCTTAGGAGTCAGCCAGCGGCAAACAGAGGCTCGAGGCAGAAAATGAGTAAAGCATCGCAGGAATGATGATGACAACCCCTTTCCTTGGAGCGTAGCAAGGTGGGTCTGAGGTGATGGATCCAAAGGGAGCTTATTTCCCTGGGAAGAGCTTTCATTACCCTTGTTAAGACAGGGAGAGCACTCCACCCAGGCTGGTTGCGATCATTAGCTGTCTTTTCACTGTCGTGCCACTGTGTGCTGGGGCTATCTTCGAGCCAGGTAGGGTTAATGGCCTGTGACGTCCAGAGCAAAAACCATTTGTGTTTCCACTGTTGGCCAATATCCCCACAGTCTTGTCCCATCCATGCATGCGGGTAGAAAGTGGAAAGCGAGTGGTTAAAGTCTGCACACCCAGCACCAACTAACTACAACAGAACTGCGTACCTCAGGATTTTTTTTTTTCCTTTTGACGCCACTTTGTGTGTGTTGTGCTTTAATTGCCTTGTACTGAGATCTCAGTTGTTTTTTTTTCAGTTTTTGGCAGACATGTCCCATTGTGCACTGCATCCCCACCACTGCCAGCACTCTCACTACATATTACATAACGTCCTCAGACGCCCAATGTCCTCATTTGACCGGGACTGCCGCTTGTTTTCCATTTGTCTTTTCTTTGTTAAGGTTCTGCTACAAAAGTGAGCCGCTGTGCTGACATCTGTACTTATCAGCTGCAACGTCTCCCCACTTATAACCCTTGAGTCTGCCTCAGACCTCGGTTAGCCTTGACTGTCCCATGGGTGTTTGGTGGACCATTAGCACCTGGACACTGGCCCGGCACAGCCCCACCTTGACACGTGTAAAGACCGGAAGTGGCAGTTGAAATGCAAATGGCCTTGGGAAGCACTAGCCACAGTGGCGGGACAGTGGAAAGGCGGCTAATGAGGCCAGATTAGTGTGGGTGATGTAGGCAAAGATGCCTTCCTCACCTACACAACCCCTGACCAGGCCTCCAATACTGACACATCCATAAAGACACGAAGATAATTTTTGTTTTGTTTTTTCTTTAAACATGTTTATTCGTTTGTTTAAAAAATGTAACCATCTCTCATATTTGTCTATAATAGTGCTATTTGAAAACAGCTGCTGTGCGAGAAGGTCCATCATCTCCTGTGAGCATCACCATCTCACTCATTTTACTCTGCCTCTCTTGAACTTGAAGGAATACTCCAACATTTTGGGCGAAATACCATTTTTCCAACCTACCGAGACGTAGACAAGATGGCCGATGCCATATTCAGGAGTTGTTTTCAGAGAAGTAAATTCCTATACCTTCAAAGGTGCATGCATCACTGTGATAGACAGAGTTCAGAGTTGCTGTAAGGTGTATTTTTTCACTTTGACAGGCTAACAACTCCCATAGACTTCAAGTCTATGGGATTTACAGTAAGCTTAAGCTTGGCATAACAGTTGTTATGCTAAGCTAACACAAAGTGCTACCCATAGGAACTGAACCACTGGGCGTACAGCGGCAAAAATCTATCAAACATCATGTCTCAGTCTGGGTAAATTGGACAAAGGGTGTTTTGTCCAAAATGATGGAGTATTCCTTTAAGTCCTGCAATGTTTCTTCTGTGGCATCTGTGTCACATCCATGACACATACCGATATTTTGCAAGAAACTACATGCAACAAAGACTGCAGTGACACTCTGAGGTCTGTATTGAACCACCAAACTGCTCCAAACGTCTGAAACTCATTTTAATCTGTCCAGTTGTCTGCTCTCTGACTGACCTGGCCCTATGTGTTGTGGGCTTAATCTATGACAAACTCAGACTTGTTTGTAGTTAATAGCTGTTGTCACCCAGCAGCCACCCACCCAAATACGTATTCCATGGAAAAAACTGGGGGTATGTCAAGATTAAAGAGTCATGACCCTGTATAATTTGTACATATGTGTTGCAAAGCAATGTACATCACAAGCCACCTGAAGGTTAATCGAGCGGACTTCCATTTGGTTCACATATGTGAGAGGTTGAGTGGAGGTGAACTCAAAGGCACGTGTGCAGTCTGATGCGGGGCAAAGCGAAACCACTTTTACCCATGAAGTTTTGTTTGGATTGCACAGTAGCTGGGCCTCGGTTGTTGCACTCACATGTCAGAGTAGACATGAGCAAACGCCATGAATACAGCAGCAGAGCTGACAGCGCTTTGGCTCACTCCAGCCAGCAAGCCCAAAGTATGTTCGAACGACCTAGTAGCAAGGAAGACGAGTGCAGCTGTCACCTTTGCTGGCAGAGGGATCTGTTGGGTTGCCTTTGCTGTCAGCTGCAACCATTCTGCAGACCTCATCAAGATTTTTCACTGGAGAGGTTCAGCTTTTCTTCTGTCACGGTGATCCTCGTTGTGTGAAATCTATGTTGGTACCGCTGTCTGCACCACGCCATTAACATATTCCATTTTCCCAAGTTAATTAAACAATCAGTCTAAAACAACATGATGCATTCAGCAAATATGGGTTTTTATGGCACATCCTACAAAATCCCACTTACCTTCTTTAACACAAGCACTCTCAGTGTGATATGAGCATGCAAGTATAAATAGGCCTAATTTCCGCCTCCTTTCAGTAAACACAGGTGTAATCTATTTAGTGAGCCCATCACTAAGCTCTGTAGTAAGGATACATTTATATAGATATTTATTTATTCTTTGTTCACCATGGGAACAACAGTGTTCATGATGCACAACAGCTTCTTTGATATGATCACGTTAGAATAAACAATGCATTTTTTTTTTCATCTTGAGAGATTATCAAAGTCAAACACACTATAAAAAACACATGACAAAAGTTGTGCTCTATGAATTGTATAAACTTCCATGTTCTTCCATGATAGCACCTCATGCAGTATCTACAGTATCTGTGTAGAGGATCAATTTTGCACTGAATCCTTATGAATGTGACTGACCTGACGAGACCTGTAATCCTAAAATGTAACCTTCCACAGGCTTGTTTGCACACAGAGCAGATTACCAGACGAATGCCATAAATGTTGTCTGGCTCAGGTTTCCACCGCTCAGCCAGCCTTTTTTTTATTCCTCAATAAATATTTCATATCTCCATTTGTGAACTTATTTTTGTTTTTGTAAAGAGCTGGGTTTTATGACTAGTTCTAAGTTCTTATACATGGAGAGGGGAGGAAATTTGACAGCGATGCTTCCTCTTTCATGAAAACAACTTTCGCTATTTTTTTTTTTTTTTTTTGTGGAAATTAAAGCAAGGATTTTATTGTTCTACATTTTCTGTAGAAGCTTGAGCCTTGTCCCAAAAGCACACTACATACTCATTCTAGCCAGTTTTTGGATATGTAGTGTGTTCACTAATGAGTATTGTGAGTGTTCGGTAAGTGTGCACTATGGTCCCACAATGTGGTGCATTTTGGAAAAGGAGGAACAACTCACAGCTTAAAATTTTAAATGACAGATCAACTCTCGCTGTTGGGAGCATCTCTGCTGGCTCGGAGGGCAAGATCTTTTCCAAAGCTTTTTTTGGAGGCCCGCAGACTCAGACTCTGAAAACCCATGGTCCAGCCACAATGTCTCGCCAAATCACATCAGATAAATCATTTTGTTTTCAGTAAATTTGTGTTTGCCTGATTGACAGGTGATATTATCTAGTTTCTGCAGTGACTATCACTAACAGAAGACTGCGAGGCTCCACTCTTATCTCTCCTGTGCCTATTTGTGTTCAAGGTAAAGTTGATTATCCAGCCTTAAAGAAACATGAACTCCTTAATTATTGAACTAATAACAATTTCGCACACCTACTTATGATGTCGGTAGCTTGCACTATTTACTATATTAATAGATCATATTAAATATTTTATATTACATATAAAATAGCAAACATAAAGTAAATAAGTGCACATTGTTTAACTGATGAGCTCAGTTTTTTCCTGTATCATATTTTGCACACTCTATTTATGATAGAGCATTCATAACAACATTTTATGTAGTTCATCGCATGTGATCCAGCAGTATGGTTGTCTTTATTGCTGTATGTAATATTAAAATGCATGAGAGCAGTGGAGTTAGTCATTTAGCAGTTTTAGCTGCATTCACCTTATCCTCTGAGTATAAAGCTTTGCCTGTGATGCATACAGAGCGTGTCCAGACATCGCAACAGCTGCATAGTCATGTGGTTGCACTACTCGACTGTCATAGATTTTGCTTTCATTTATGTCTCTGTTCGGCTTGCCAGACAAACCCTTGACAAAGTCAAAACAAGCTCACGCTCCCTTTGATGACTGCTTGTCTTCCCCGCTCACAATACTCCATTTTTACTCAAAGCTCCTTTCTGTGTATCACCTCCCAACACTACAGCAGTGCACCACATACTCTCTTTACTTAGTGTGTCTTTGCACAGCAACAGTTGTTTGAAAGCCTCCTACACGTTTGGATAAGCAGCATCATGTCTCTCCCAGAACCCTAGAAGACTCTGCCCCAAATAAGACAGAGAGGTAAAGCGATGGAGAGATGGGGAGTGTTAATGCAGTGCCGTGTGTTACCTGTGGAGGCACTGTTGTTCCTAGTTTGAGGGAGGTTGGGTTGCAAAGGTGCTCACTTATCATGCCTGCTCTTGAGAATGGAAACAGACCAAAGCAATGAAACTATAAAACAGCACGTAGACACACATGTGATACTGCACACTACTTAAAACAGTCATGACCACATTTGGGCTTATGTTGACCCACCAGTCTACAGATCCAGCACCTGCTCAGGGTGATGATACTGTGTCTAGAATATAGAAAAGCTGTAAGGCATTCATACAGCAGACAAAGCAGCAGACACATGAGAACACCAGACAAGATACTGGAAACGAAAACAGACAGTAATATCAACATAAATTGTACATGACCATCACAACCAAAAAACAATTTGCATGACAGGATGGCAAAATTATATAATAGAAATTTAGCATCATCCATAAATTAGCATCAATTCATTGCTAAAGCATGGGTCTCACATCTGTTTTTTTCACATAGGCTTTTATCTATTAGACACTGACACTGTGTAAATGAGACACAGTACTGTATTTACATCACTTAGTTTATTTTCATTTAGGCTTAGATTATTTACTACTGCTATGCTTATCTACTGATAACTGCCATACAGACTGAGTAATGATCTGCTGTTCCTTACTATATGGTGCTGTATAATAGTAATATATCTAAATGATGCTGAAAATTAACTCAATAATGGTACCTTGTTGAACACAGAGTTCAAACCTAAATGATGTTTTCACACCAAGAAGCTACTGCTACTATTCTAGGATGAAGTATGTTCTCACAGAGCCCAAATTCTCATATTGGGGTAAATTGTTTAATTTTGGCTGTTCTCAAAAACTCATGTAGAGAGCATAAAATCACTGATTAGATTTTTATTGGGGGTATGGCACAACAGAATTGAAACCTGCCCCCGTGTCAGCTTGCAGTCCTTTCCCTGGAGCTCCTGTGCCATGGCAGAGTGACAGGACTTGGTCGCCCCTCCACACACACACACACACACACGCCCCCACCTCGACGTCTGTGAGTATGAGCAACAGTCACTGATCCTGTCTGGAGAGGTGCCACAGCAGTGCTAGCCATGCCCAGAATTTTCCTGACAGAAAAGTCATTGAAGAGGATCAACGTTTAGCTACTTGCAGAGGTGAAACAGGCAGATCTGGTAAGGACCCAAACAAGGGAAGGGGGATGCTTCTCCCAGGGCAGGATGCCAGTTGGAACATGGCTCACCATTGCAGCGTCCAATCCATTTCATATCAGCTGGGCTACTTTGAGCTGGGGATAAGCTTTGAACAGCTGGTTCATAAGGTGAGACATTTTTCAGGTCACAGATAACACCTCATAATTACAGGTTGGACCTGTACATACAGCTTGGCAACATGATTAGCTGTGTTATACAAACATATTTGCAACCTGTTTCATGTCTCAGACCTTGTCAAGCGTAAGCACAAAGCACAAAACAAAATACCAAAAATAAATGAATAAATAAATAAATAACACAACCATCCAAGGCCAAGATAAGATTTTATTTGTTTTTGTTGGTATGAATAAGATAAACAGGTGTAGTGCAAGTGCAGCACCTGCGTGGGAGGCCTGCTCAATGCCAAACCATAATGTCGCAACTGTGTGATGAATCATTGTTTTTTAAAGGAAATTCCAGCCTCAAAAGTTGTTTTAAACATTGGGTTGGCAATTTACACTGCATTCTTGGTTTTATTTGAAACTCTGCAGCTAACTATCTAAAAATTAATCCAATGAGATTATTTGGAGATATTCTTTGCACAGCACATTAATAGGAAAAAAAGACACTGAAATCAACCTTAGCTGTCAGTTTCAGTGTCAAACCTTAAGAAATATATCAGGGCTTCTTTTTGCGACTAACTGATTTGCAGGGATGTTAAACAAACATACATCCAGCAGAAGTCAGTAATCCAGCATAGACGAAGGAGAGCATACTTCCTTTTTCCATTAAGACATTGTAGTTATGTTGTCACACTCACTATAATGTATTTGCTTTGAATGAGAAAAGTTGAGCTACACCTTAAATCTACAAAACACCACCAGAAACACATCAGAGGCATCAGTGTCACCAGTCCCTGATAGCATTACTCCTCAATTTCTTACTCTCTGTTGCTATGTCAGCCAAGGTGAAATTCAGTGATACATCGCAAAATGGTGTAGATAATTTCTGGAGGTAAAGGGACCAAAATTCATGAGGAAGCTACCAGAAGGTTTGCTATTGAAGTGTAGCCTATGGACAGAATTTAAAGTCTGAAAAATTTGAGGCATACTATACATGACCCAGTGCAAGAAGGATAAGCCCCAAGCCACTAACATCATCTGTGTGCTGTAATAATTTGACACTTAAGTAGGGCTCCAGTCAGGGCCACGTCAAGTTAAGCATAGCTTCCAACTGGGGATACACCCGTATCCAACCGCATGGTCAGCAAGTAACAAATTATGATTCTGATTCTTAACTTTCTCATTATTAACTTACAGTTAAGAATTTTTTTTTCTAAAAGTTTGGCTTTAGATAATACACAAAATATCTTGGTGGTGCAGGTTTTCTTGTGAGGGATAATACTGCTTTGGCTAACTGTCACATCAAATCTCTCACTCTGACACAGTGTGAGCCCAGAAATCACATAACAAAATATTCAGAAGTATAATTTTTAATCAGAAAATCATAATTCGTTACTTGCCAAATATATGATTGGATTCAACATCTGGAGAAATTTCATTCACAATCTGCTCTTGTGCATTTGGGGGGCAGGACTTTGGATTGGTCAATTTTCTTTTAAGGACAGATAAACTGCTTGTTACAAGAAAAACTTATTTTGTAGACACCATCCATTGACTGCTAAACTCTGTGTTGAACAGAGGACAGACATGAGCAGGATAAGGGACAACACTCATGTTGTCACACTGCTGTCTGTGTGTGTGTGTTCCACATGACAGAACCCCAAGCAGCGGGTCAGCCAGGTGTCCCAAAGTGTTCTTCCCATGGCGCTGAGAGCCAGAGTGTTGGGAGCAATGGGCTCGCTGACATAAACCCACCCTGCAACCTGCAAAGCAATGGATGAATGTGAAACAGCAGATCATTGAGGGAACTTCACTGCTATCCTCAAATGGCCAGCCAGGCTGAGAATGAAACCAGCCGCTCAGCCTCCCCAGAGGTATAGTCAGCGACAGCTGGCTGAGCAGGGGAGCGCAGGCTGTTCCATGGGATTCGCTATCTTCCAGCCTGCTTCCTCTGCTTGACATCAGTGCTGTGCTCAAGCATTATGTGAACATTGTTGAGGACAGTTGACAGAGAGCCTATAGGCAACACTGCAGAATGGTCAGTCTGACTTGTGAGGCTTCTTTCCGACTTCACTCATGTCTCAGTGGCTACTGCAGTGCACTCTCCTGTTTCCCATGTCCTCAGTGTATTCTGGCTGGATCCGAATGTATGATCTTCTCTGCACTTGCAGAGTAGCGGACTTAACAGGCAAGCTCCCATAAAGTCCGAAGCTGCGAGGGCCTTCCATTCTGCGGTTCATTAAGTCTGTAAGACAGCTTGTGCGGACTTTCATGTGGACTTCTAGAGAACCCACTATGATGAAGATCTTATCAGTAGGATGACCCATAATTCACAGCAATAAGAATGTGATGGTATAAATACATTAAGACAAGCAATGCAAAAATACAAATAATAATAATAATACAAACATGCAGAAGACTCTGCAAAAGGTCTTCAAATGAAGTGACTGAGGAAGCCTAAATCCTTTTTTATTGTTTTCATTTTACATTTGTAAGTGGTTTGGTGAAGTAAGAATTGATATTACGCACATACAAAAGGCCTAATAATTTCTTGTTGGTAGCTATGGGATTTGCATGCTAAAATCTGCAGAAAAAAATATGACCAGGTTTTCACATGGAGTTTTTTTTGCCTTGCAGACTTGACATAATGATACAAATAGTTGCAGTTAACATCACGGTACACAAGGATGAAGTCTGCGAGGGCTGAGTCTGAATGTCCAGAGTGTGGTTGGATCCAGCTGTAATGTTGAGAGTGGTGGACTTGCTGACATGAACCCATCTTTCAGCTCAATCAAGGTCACTTGGGGCGTGCCACATCTGGCCAATCTGTTGCATGGCGGCTCACAGTCAGTTAGGCTTGTGGTATGGCATGGTGTGATGTGTAAGATGTGTAAGTGTCAAAGCAGAGTGTGAAGGTAACACGCCTGTTTGGGTGGAAGCCTGTGTGAGATACAATACAAGAGAAACACATGGTGGCTAGTTCCATCATCACAGGTGGAAACCTTGAAACCATTAAAAAATAAAGTAATTCTCATACAAATTTATGTTTTTAACTGGAAAACTCTGCTCAACGTAAAGAGTATATGTTGTTCATCTTAAAAACAATACATTGAAATAAATGTTTGAATAGTAGGTGAATGGTAGTTGCCCTTATTTCCAATAAAAAAATGTCTTAATTTATTATAAGAACAAAATCTCCATACTTGATCAAGATCAGAGTGGACATATTCCAACCAAAATGAGCACAGGTGATTTTGCCAAGTTTTTTATCCTCAACCAGAGAGGAGGAACTAATAGGTAACATCACCTGTGCTGCTTTAAGTATCACTGAGTATCATCCACCCTCTTGTCTTTGCGGAGGGAGGCTTGGTAATAACAATCAGCATCATTCCCTCCCCTTGGTATCCAAATGGTAAAGGATTCAACACAT
>OMLB01063833.1:0-21144 GCA_900302555.1 Myripristis jacobus | reverse complement strand
CTGCTTGGAAAGACATTTAAAAAAGAGACGTGAAGGGTTGACAGCAAACTAAACTGAGGCTCAAAACTATAATCAGTGCACCACAAATATACTCAGTGCATATAGTCTTAACACTCCCCTCAACCAACCCACACACACACACACAGAAATACACACACTGGATATCAAACCACTGTACGGGGACTAGATGTCTGCAATTCTTCACCTCATCACAGCCACTCAAGCCCTTCGTCCTTGGTGCTTTGACGAGGGGCGCCTGTCATCTCGTTGCCGTGGTAACAAAGAGCTGTCAGTCAGAGCTCAGAAGGGACGCCGCAGGGCTTTTGTCTCGGAAGAAAACCGAACGTGTTCCTGAAAAAAAAAGCAACACTGATGGAAAACTGGCAGGCGCGGCGGACGACAGCCTCCGGGCCGGCCAGCAGATCCACCTCTATTCATCACTGCAGCCGCGGTGGGCAGATTTATGGCCTGGTGGAAAACTTTTTAATAGCCCTGCCACTTCTCATCCCAAACTTTAATTTCCTGACAAACCAGCTGCTCCGTTCGTCGCTGGCTGAGAGGTTTTTCGGATTTAAACTTTTTTTTTTCTCGCAGGTCTTTGGTTGTGTGCTGAACTGTGGTGCTCTCAGCGGCGCGGCAGACAGTGCTAATTCTAACTTGTCCTTGCTGTGGAGATGAGGCATGAATATGTCAATGATAATAACTGCTCTGGGATGACCGTCCCGTTCCCCCAGGCAAGAGGAGGCAGTGGAGAAAGAGGAGGAGGAGGAGGAGGAAGATGTCATGAACAGTTTAGCCTCCAGGTATACTTCCTCTGGGTCGCTGTTTGACTCCTGTCTTTTCTGATCCCGTCTTTGTGCGTGGCTACAAAAAAAAACAAAAAAAAACACAAAACACTATCTTCACAAGCCATTTTGTCTCATATTCAGTCTTAAAATCTTGTTTTTCTTGAAACAAGTGAAATAAAAATCCTGATCAACTTTTTTCCAGACTCTTGAAACCATTGAAATCATTTTCTATATACTGGTGGGATGATCTGTTTTATGGAAAAGTGAAACTGCATTGGAAACAAGTGGGATTATCTAATCCCACTGGCAATTTTTTTCACTTGTTATAAGAAAAACAAGATTCTGAAGACAAAATGCAAGACTAAATGACTTTTTAAGACTGGGATTTTTTTTGCAGTGGACTTATAACTGCATGTGTCTATTCGCCAGTGTTTTTTGCATGATTAACATACTCTCCCTCTTTAAGCAGGCTCAGTATTTCACAGCAACTTCACTTCATCAGTGTATTATTTCTCTCCAGCTTACACACCAATGTGAGCAATTCGCTGAGATGAATTTCTACAGTATGTCCCTCCAAGGCATTGTTACCGACATTATTTGAGATAGTTTCCACATTATTCATAATGGCATTTTACAGCGGTAGAACAGCGAATTATCCCGCGTCACACCATATATCTTCATCCGGAGCAGAGCTATGCACATATCCCATTCAGTTTGTCATTCACAACCTGTTTTGCTAATTGAAAACTAATCATGCTCTGTGAGATGATGTATAGCTGGGGGCTAGATGCCTTGCAAGGTTGAAGAAAGCACCTAGAGACTGTGTGTGCATGTGTGTGTGTGTGTATGTGTGTGTGTGCAAGCTCGCACATCGACTGGAGATTTTCCAGAGGATTGCAATCAGCCGCCCAAAGATCTCTCTCAGCCCTTATAAAAGCTTGATTGAGACTTAATGATAATAGATGTGTTGCATTCCTGAAACACTCGAGAGGCAGAGAGCTTGCATTTAATTAGGTGGGTGAAATCTTTCATGGCATGGGCTCACTATCCCGAGAGTGGTTCATGTCCTCCTCCACAATGAACCCAACCAGAGATGCAGCTCCTTCTCCTGAGCGTGAGGCTGAGGGCGAAACAGGAGCGCTGCCTGCTCGCGGTACGCTGTCTTTTACTGTTACATCACCTATAGCATAAAGGTCATGGATACTGGTTATAGCTCAGCTTTATACTCACTTCGGTTTTCCTCGGGCATTGAGTCAGAAACTTGTTGTGTCTGCATTTGTGTGTGTGTGAGTGTGTGTGTGCATTATTGGTGCAACGCGACTGCAATAAAATGTAGGTGGTCTCGCAAGACTTATAGGTTCCTCTTCCTCCATGTGATAAAATGAAACTCGCCGTTCTCACCCGGAGTCGGCCGTCCCTCAGCGACCTCTCTCCTCCTCTCGTCTCCCCCTCGTCTGCACCTTCTGCATTTGTGGCTTGTGAGGTGAACGAACACTGTCATGATTACGGGTGTGGGTGTTCTTTAGGGAACCATCCAGCGCTGCTTGTTTAGTCTTTCTTTTAGGCCCTGTAGTGCTTATTTGTATTTTTTTTTTTAGGCGTGGAAACAGTACTAAAACATCTTACAGAAGTAGAGGCCCTGTTACCTTGCTGAATTTTTATGTGAAATTTATTCAGTTATTCTATGTACAGACATTGGAGAATGTGTAGATTTTATTCCAATATTATGTTTTTTTAGCCTTATCAGAATCAGAATCAGAAATGCTTTATTGATCCCTGAGGGGAATCTGGGTCTGGTGCAGCTCAAATTTTCGAGTAATGAAAAATTTATAAGCACAAGTGAAATTCTGAGAAATAGAAAGGGAAAATTATAAATAGAAAAATATGTGCATTAGAAAACTGCAAACAAAAAATAAATAAATAACAAAGTAAAAATTTGTGTATTAGTCCGACAATAATATTTCAACAATATGCACTCAGTGGCCTCTTTATTAAGTCCACCTGCACAGTCTAAGAGAATTGAATTCAGAGTTTGGCATTGAGTTCATAGTTAGTGGTGCTGTTGGACTGGACTGCATTTTAGTGAGAGGTGTTTCCAGTATTCTGTCCCACATCATGTATATAAATAGGGAGGACAAAAAAATTAGAAACACCTCTCAATATAATGTAGTCCAGTACAAGACCTGTGCAAACTACAACCTCAATAATAAACACAGAATGAAATTTACACATTCCCCACAATGTCAACAAAAACTGAACATTAAAAACTTTCTTAAAAAGGTAGAATTCATGGCAGAGCTGTTGACCTGAACTGCATTAGATTGTACAGGTGGACCTAATAAAGTGGCCACTGAGGATATACAGAAATAACAATTTGATATTCGACATATTCAACATAATACTCTTTATAACCTGCTGCAATATCCAGATAATTTGCACCCCCTTCAGCCCGCGTGCAAATGTCAAAGTAGACGTAAGAAGAAAAGCCTGCATGCTGAATCCTTCTTTCTACTGGCAGTGAACTGTGACCTGGCAGCATAATTTAGGAGGGTGTATGTTTTAAACTAGAGCGCATCATACATAATGTCATTAAGGGATGGGCATGGTCCGCCTGTCTGATTTATCAATCTGTGATCATATCACCGCTCGTTTTTAAGTGAAATAAACAGTATCAACTTAATATCAACTTTGAATTTAACCAAAGCCCAAACAGAGCTGATACAGTTGGTAAATTGAGTGTTTACACCGGACAGGTTGATACGAAGTTAAGCATCTGACACTAAGTTGATACTATGTTGATACTGGGCACTGAAAATAAAGTGTGACCAACATCGATAACAGTAACAAAGTCCAAGTGTACAAAAAAAGTTACTCTATTACAGTAATGTACCATTAGTCACCTCCATGATTGATTTTTTTTTCCACTTGTTTATCATTTGGCTCATTTGGCCCCCTGTAAAAACAATACCAACTTTCTCTGGCTCAACTCTGATTTCCTCAAGCGCCACCTTCGATTTACTTTATGAACTTCCCAGCTTTTAGGCGGTTAAACTAGTGTCAACAACAACAACATTCCCTTCTTCCTTCCTTGGCTCCAGAGCAGCTATAGTTTTTGGGGCCATCAGAATTGGCCCTGGAGCTGATAACCACAGCCAAGCACCAGCATTTTTACTATGGAAACTCACACAGTTTGGCATCGTCTGGAAGGAAAAGGGGTATTCCTGGCTCTGCATCTTTCCCGGGGCCTACGGGATAATTTATGGCGCCACCCTGAAAGCATTTGTGTGATCTGCGCCCCGCAACGCCACAGCGAGCGGGCGTGCAGGCGTTTTGTCACTCCCGATGAATAAATCACTTCCAGAGTGTGTTTTTACTGCCAGCGAAACAGATCCGCTGAAAACGGCACGCAAAGGAGCAACGCGCCAGACATGAACAGACAGAAATTTACACCTCCAGTTTCCACTTCATCCATGGACATCAACTGCAGGAAATTAAGAAGTAACAGCATCACATCTGAGAAAACCTGATGAAGCGACATATTACAGTGCCATCTCAGTTTAACAGAGCTCCAGGAGAAAAACGAGAGAGGATTTTTATGTGATGAAAACAATCCATAAATTGGTAAACAACACCCTGCTGATGCATATGTATGAAAATAGTGATTGTGTTCATTCCAGCCACTTAAATATGCACCGGCTATTTAACATAACATCAAATTTACACTCAAAGCAGACAGAGTAGCCCAAGCAAAGCTTCCATCGGACGGATAATTTACTCAAGCATGTGTTAATTTTTTTTTTTCCTGGTCTTAAGCGGGATTTATTTGTCCGCCAGTATGAGACGATCGTGTCTTCAAAGACGCTCTTTGATGATGAGCGCGCTGATGATGCATCATGTAGCTCTGTGTCGCAGGTGCTCTGTGGTCTTTTATCTCGGCAGTCTTTATCTCTGTGTGTTTACACAGCAACCCTAATGACAGCTGTAGTCTTCACTGTCGTCACTGGGAGCTCACAGCAGCACTATCTGCTTCTGGAAGTGTTCACGCTCACGGCAAAAAAAAAAAAAAATGTCTGTTAGCAGCCTCAGAAATTGCAAAAGACTGCATACATTTTGTATCTATGCATCTATTTGCATCGATGGGCTAGGGTATTATTGTAAAGTATGGTTGCGCCTGGGTAATATGATTTTATGAGCCAGTAGATCTGCAGGTATACAAATATCACTTTAGTTATCAAACATTAATGCGACAATACGCAGCTTTATAATACACATAAAACTTGTATTTGCTGCCATATACTTTCAGTTGTTTTAAAAACACACCATAAGCGCCTGTCAGCCAGTGAAACATGTTCTCAGCAAATCAAAACATTGTTGTCTCAACAGAAGGTGACATGCTGCGAGGTCTTTATCTTATGCATGTCAGTTTGGAGTTTGGCTATGAATGGATTTCCAAAATGTTATATCCCTTACAAAATAATACCTTCATGTTACCATCTTGACAACCTATGACCTAAATTATACAAGCCGATTGTTTAGATTTTGTGTTATTTATCATTTTGTATCGCTTTAAAAAAAAAAAAAATCTGGGGATATGTCATATTGGAGAAGCACTCAAACCGTCTCCCTGCCTGTCTCCTTCTGCTGAGCACAGATGGAAACTGTCTTTTGTAGTCTTGACATCCCTTTGTTTCCTCTCAAGCAGCTGCATTCCCTCGAGGGTCTGCTCTGTTTTTGTCAGCTCCTGCGCTGTGCTGTGCCGTGGTTTGTTGTGGTGGGGTTTTTTTTTGTTTTTGTTGTTTTTTTTTCGTGATACTACAGTACAGCATGTGATTTTGAGCACTTTGAGCGAGCGAGTAAGTTTTCCTCTGTTGTTTTCCTGCTACAAGCCCTGACGTGGGAGCAGACGGTGATGATATGAAGATCTGCCTCTTGGGGTAAATCCTGGTCCCAGACTCAGCTCAGGCAGGAGTTAGACATCCCACCTGGGTGAAACAGCAGTTGGCTGGAGTTTACAATGCAAATCGATGCTGAAAAGTGTGCTGAATTGACTTCGGGATACTTCCTGGGTGTGCCTGTAGTCAAACTGGTGCTCATTATGGTGTCCTTTAGCGGGTTAAAGGAACGGTTCACCCAAAATACAAAAACTAAATACATATTTTCCCACTTACCCCTGATGCAGTGAGTCCTTCCAGATAGTTTCTGTGTGATTTGGCGAGGTTTCACCCCACACAGTGGTGATGGGCATGGGGATGGGTATTGCCTAGTGGGGCTCACGCTGTCAAAAATTTACATGGGAAAAAATGTACAGCAACAGCGCTTTCCAAAAACTATGACATGGATACCCAACATTATTCAAAGCCCTGAGGGGTGAAAAGTTCTGCTGGGAACTATTTCCTCCCAGTGAACGCTGGCAGACTGTGTCTCGCTGCCTTGAATTTGTACTCATTAAGGGCAGACTGGAAACCTCACCAGCTCACACAGAAACTATACTGACTGCACTCGGGATACGTGGGAAAATATCCTCTCTTTTTTGGTATTAGGTATTTTTGGTATTCCTATAACACAAGCAGTGAAAAAAATTAATAATTTCCCACTGCTATTTGACCCTGATCTGGTTTCATCCTACTGTGTTACGGCTCTATCCTCCACCTACGCTGATTTTAGGATTTACAAGAGTTAGTATTCTCATTACAGTGGATTATTAATAGGATTATACAAAGCAGTGCCTCTGTAATCCCTTGAATTTAGCCGTCATCAAGAAGGTCAGGGTATAAAAAAGAAAACGTTTTTTTCCCTTTACACCCTTTTGATACGGTAAGAGTGAAGGCGCATTGTCCAGAGATTTTGTGCGGCCCAAAGCTTGATGCAACAACGGTGTCAAAAACTGCAAGAGTGCTGCTCGGAGCGGGGAAAGATTAACATTTAAAAAGTGATGAGAATTCATAGAAAATCTGATGAATTATCTAGAACCTCATACTCTGCGTCTCTTTGTGCATTTTCAGTCTCCCCGACTCCTCTCGTTCTTTCTCTTTTTCTTTCTTTCTTTCTTCTTCCTTTCTGTCTGCAGTCTTTGCAGAGCTCCCTACCTCAGATCATGCTCCCTCTCTCTCTCTCACACACACACACACACACACACACACACACACAGACACAAAACCCACACATGGAGACACAATATAATACGGGAGTCAAAGATTTCTTTTATGTTTTGTTTGCCGTATGTAGGCCATGAACGCTCTGAGGACTTTCTTTTTTTTTGTTGTTTGGTGTGAGCCCATTAAATATGCATACGCTTCTAATGATGTGACACTAATGAGAGTAAAGTTATGAGCAAACACTCCCAAGATCACAGGCAAGGAAAACCAATTACTGAATCGATTAACTTTGCCATAAAACCTGCGATGAGGCAAATGCAGCAGCGATGCGACGCACTCGAGATCAGAGGTGTCGATTAAATATTAAACAGATGACTTTCACTGACGCTCCGTTTCATGCATTTCAGACGCTTAAGGAAATATTTCTCGGGTCCCTGAGTGCCACTGTAGGAGACGCCTGAAGTAGAGAGGGGAGAGAAGACGGCAGTGCGCTCAATAAGTTTTCAGGACAGAAAGTTCTGGTTTCGTGAGAGCCAATGAACTGTCTTATCTGGTAGAGCCGATCTTTGTCTGGCTGGAGTCCACTGGACCCAGGCCTGGAAGAAAAATGTATGCATTTGTGTGTGTGTGAGTGTGTGTGTGAGAGACAGAGACCGCGAGATAACAGGTGGGTGTGGGTTATATCTCATTCTCTCCATTCAGCTCCATTCAGCAGAGCAGAACGTACTGTATATGCCAATGAATTATTGACCACCGGCTGCTTGATTTTTTTTTCTCCCCCTCGTTATTTATTTATATTCATTCAAATGCTCGTTACTCTGTTACACTGTGCAAATAAAACATAATACAGCTGCTCACACACACACACATATAAAAGTGCATAACCATCGACCCCCACGCAGCCACTCACTCATGCTTGAGCATCTACTTAGTTCAAAGTCAATTTGCTGAATTTACAGCGATTCGTGCACTCGTGCAGCGGCTGACTCTTCCCACTCCCTGCCACGCGTATTAAAGATAGATTCATGACTGCGTGAAACCGCTGTGTGCGAGAGGAGATGGAAGTCAGGCCGCCAGATGAACGCGTCGCTCGGATCGTTCACCTGTGCTGCACTTTACGCACCTTCACCCAGGAGGTTTATCCGTGCTTAGATGTATTATTGACTCGTATGCGTGATCCAGACGTTACACAGCAGCAGCATCTCTGTAATGCCTCTGCACAAAAAAAATCTCAGTCCTGATAACCCATCGAGTCTCATATTCAGTGTTAGAAATCGGATTTCGCTTCAAACCAAGTGAAATAATCTGCCAGTGGGGTGAGGTAATCCCACCTGTTCCAATTCTGATCAACTTGTTTATTGAATTTCGACAAATCACGTCATTTCCGTGATACTTGATTTGGTCAGCCTGACTTACTCTGCCTTGTTTAAACGTGACACCCAGAAAAATACCATAAACAAGTGAAGCCGCATTGGAAACAAGAGGCGTTATCTCATTCCACTTGCAGATTTTTTTTCACATTTTAAGTAAAACAAGAGTTTAGGTTAGTACAAGAACAAAGGGCTTGTTGGATCAGGCTCTTTTTCAATGCAGAGTCTCAAGCCTATTGTGAAGCCCTTTAATTAATGGAAATTTAGTCAGATTGTACCACTGATACCTATATACAGGGAGTCCACAAAGTCTCTTTACAGTTTAAAAAAATCTATTACAAAAGCAATTGATGAGCTATGTTAATCAGATTTGTTCTATGTACTCGGTGGTTATCAAAGTTTTTAATCACACTGGACATCACCGACCTGAAGCAAAAGATCACTGATGCCATTGCCACCATTGATGAGGCTCTGCTGCAGCGAACATGGCAACAAATCGAGTACCGTCTTGATGTAGCTCGTGCAGCTAATGGTGCCCATATAGAGGTGCATTAAATGAGGCAAAAAAAACTTCAATATCTGCTCATTTTGTAATAACTTCCACAGATTCGTCTATTCATTTGCTTTTGTAATAAATGTGTTAAATTGTACAGAGACTTCATGGACAGCCTGTATGCTTCAGATTCTCAACCACGCTCTGGGTTTTTTGCTGTGTTAATGTTCATACTGGACTTGCATAATGGGCTGTTTTGGTATGCAGGGCTCATAGCTGTGTCTTGTGTACTGTCGTAAGCTTTTTATCATGTGTTAAGCCTGAGAAGAGCGTGCGTTTGCTTGATTTGCAGTGTTCTGATGCCATTCTTTAAGTAGCTAACAACAGACACAAAGGGAGTTGTATTTTTGTCCTTTTTTTTTCAGATCAAAGGAAAAGAAGGAACAAAATAATAGGTATTTCCTGATTTTTTTTTTCTTTACGCTTCACTAGACAGCTTTTGAAGTGAATTCTAAGTACAAGCTGTTTCATAAGAATTACTCAACAAAATGAGCCTTTCTTTCCCTTCCGTTCTCTCCATTTTCTCTAAAAGCTTCACCATTCATTACTTCTACCTGCGGACTTTGAAATGCATGGTGTGAATTTGCATATTCCTTATTTTCGTGTTTGTAATTATTCCACGTGAACTTTTTCACCAACTCACCGACCTTTGTAAAGGTTATGTCTCTTCATTAAAGCAGCGTTGAGGGACTCACTTACTAAAAAAACAAAAGAGTGAAAAGCTGTCAAGGCTCATCTCATTTAAACACAGATGTGGCTCCCTGCTGAAGGTGTCTGTGTCTGATGTTTGTCCTTGTACTTGCACCCTTCACTCACAGCAAAGGAAAGGAAAAGAATGAGAAGAGAGGAAAAGACAAGTAAGTAGATTTGACTCTGCTGTTTCGGTTTATTCCCTTGAACTTTCCATCGATTCTGTTCTTTCTTTTGGTGGAAAAACACTGTTACTGTGCGCAGGATTCACTCTTTACCACATGCAGAACTGATTCGTAATGTTCCTGCTCGCTGGAGTTTCGTGGCTCTCCGTCCTGCAACTTCTGATAATGTTAATTCCCAAGGAGCAAGGAGAGCCACTACTTGCTCAGCTCATACGGCTGCATCGCTCGCAACCCCCTTAAACTGCTGTTCTTTATCCATTTAAAGCACATGTACAGGAACAAAGCACTGTAACAGCGTTTGACTCCAGTAAGATTAAAAGTGGAGCGTCTCTGGTTCAGAGACAGATGAGTGTTCCTGCTGATTCTGCTGTGCCTCGGAGATTGTTCGACTCTCTGACAAGTTAAGCTTCTGCCTGTAATCCTCTGGGTTGGCTCGACTGTGGAGCTGTGAGCAACAGATTGAAAACTCTCGCTCTTTTGACGAAGAGCTTGGAGGGTAAATGGCCCCGGACTGTGTCTGTATGTGTGTGTGTGTACTTGTAAATGCTGCATGGAAAGGTCCAGAATGCATTTTACCCGACAGAGTGGGGACATTTTACGGAAGTGAGGACAATTACAAGGGCGAATTCTGGCTGATTGGTTAAGGTGAGGGTTAAAGTTAAAGTTAGGAACAATACACTCGATCTCTCACACCGACCTCCATCTCCAAATTCACTAGTACGGGTGGCTCATGAGGTGAGTTTTCAGGAGAAAAAATATCGACCCCTGCCTGTGAGTTCCCTGCCACAACCTTAAAGAACATCACACCTCGACGCCGCTTCAGAGTTAACGTGAAACCATGTGGGGGCCCCTGCTGCCCAACACTGGGTGGCAGGAGCTGTCAGACTTATGGAATAACCTCATTCTTTTAGTTTTTACGTGTTGCACCAAACTGGGGCCCTTTGTCCTTTCAGATCAGCTGAGTGCACTGTCGGTAGCTACTATGGGGTTGTTTGGGGAACAGGGTCAGTGGTGAGGTTTCTGTGTGGATCACAAAACCCTGCGACCCCTCCCCTGCATCCCCAACGCTATCGTAAAGGTCGGTGACTGTTGGTGTTTCGGTTAAGGTTAGGATAAGAACCGGTTATGGTTAAGATTAGGGAAAGGCTGTGGAAGGCTGTGAAAAATGAATAGTGGTCAGCATCATTTCCTCACAAAGACAGAGGTACAAGATTGTGTGTGTGGGTGCATACGTGCTTGCGTTTGTGTGTGTGTATGCATGTGTGTGAGTGTGTGTATAAGACATTTCCTGGGCATATTTACCCCCTGGATCTGATTTTAAGGGACATTTTGCTTTTGTTTTAAGGTCATTTTTATTTGGACCTGCTCAGTCCATGACATTTTCACGAGATGCTCCCCCACCTAAAATACATTTGTGATTAAAATGTGAATCAAAAAAGTTTTGTTTGGAAATCCAAAAGTTTTGTTTGCAAATCTAACCATTTATTTGTTTGTTTGTTGCGAATCCAAAAGTTTTGTTTGCTGTTGAGCTGAATCTCGTGGGTGGGACCTACAATGACAGACGCAAGACACATCTCTATTGGCCAGTCTCAGTCAGAGTGACAGCTGGGCGACGTGTCTTACGTCTTATGGGGCGCAGGTCCCGCCCACGAGGCAGTAAGCAAAATGTTTTGGTTTGCAAACAAAACTTTTTCATTTGCATTTTAGTCACAAATTTATTTTTCTTGCCATAAAATGTTTTTTGTTTGAAGTGTGATAGTTTTGCTCTCAAATCAGTTTTTGGATTGCAAACTTATTCTGTCTGATTGAATAATAAAGAAACAAAAAATACACTCCATAGATTTCCCACAATAGTCCAAACTATGACAACACCTTGTTGGGCAGATTAAGCATTTATTTTGTATATTATGTTATATTTTCTGGCCTCTGAAAACATATGGGCATGTGTATGTCTGTATGGACTTGGATACACTCTCATCTTCTTCAGTGGTGTGCAGCCTCCCCCTCCCCTCCCCTTGCTCTCTGTATCTCCATCCCTGTACCTACCTCCAGCTGTCTCTCCCTCCCCTCCTCTCTGCCCCACATCTTCCACTCACCTGTGCAGCTCATCAGCTGTCTGCCTGCCTGGTGTGGAATACCTGTACCTGATAGATGAAGAATATGGAAATATAGTTTAAAAAAAAAAAAAAAAAAAGAAAAAAAAGAAGAAGGAGGAGGAAGACTTTTTGCACAAGAGGGTTTGTGGTGATCTGGTCTCTCTCTGTGAGTTTGGCTGGAGCTGTGGCTTCTTTAATGTGGTACGTATGACACACATTTCTGCTCTGGTGGCTGTGTTGAATGATGTGTAAGTGAAATTTCTGAAGGGGGCTGAGAACGATTTGAACAAGCTGCAAGGCATTCTTTGAACTTTTTGGAATTTGTATTCAAAGGTTACAATCGAAGGTCATTTTCTAAGGCTTTTGTCACAATCTGTAGCGCTCCTTTGTCATTCTCCTCTTTTCAGTTATATAGAAATATGTACTCGTCACAGTGGGCTTGATAGACTTTGTGTTATTCCAAGATGCTTAGACTTAAGTGTGTTTGGCATTGATTTGAATTGAGCACAAGACCATTTGGCCTTTAAGCAGAAGAAGAATTCCTCCGCCATTCTTGACTTTTATTCCCATTCAGACGGCTTCAACCTTTGCAAACAGCTCTGTGCAGAAATCCCCGTTAAATGAGATGCACAGCCGGCATGCATTTCTTTAAATTGACAGTATATACGACTCCCCATCTAATTTTCCACTTTGCAAGAAACAAGGTCTACACATTCCACTTGAATAATGGAGGAAAGATCAAAGCAGAGGCTGAACTCTGATACACCCCACCAGTCTGAATGCTTGAGGAAACAAACAGAAAACCCTCCTATTCATTAAATTTCTTGACGTGTATCCATATCCGCAGCAAATTGGACGGTCACACTCATTTTTAATTATTAAGGCCGCTCATTTGTCGCCCCGCTGGTGACATCACAGGCCCTTTGTTGCTGCAGTGATATCCGATCTCGATAATATCAATGTGGAGACACTGGATACTCTTGTTTTGTGATTGAGGGTCTGGATGGTGGTGCTGGTGGTGGCAGCGGGGAGTAAATCAACTCATTTCAAATGGAATGAAGTGTCCAGTTCGGTTACAAAGATGTACATGATGCATAGTACATGACGGTGTTGGGTTGCAGTTTGATTAAATCCGGCTTTTCTGTTGAAGTCACAGACTCTGTATGGCTCATAAAGGATGTTTTTTTTATGAGACAAATATGAGCATTGTGTGCAGTTTGGGTCCGGCTGATCTGAGTGTTGACCAGCAGTGAATCAAACTCATGTTCACTTCCTTGATACCAACCCCCGCCTCTTCCTCCCACCCTCCCTCTCTGTCTCCTCCACCAGAGCAGGGAAGGGAGTTTTCTTAGCCATGAAGCTTGGCAAGATCAAGAGCTCCAAAGACGATCACAAGAAAGCAGGTAAACAACATCCTGTGTTTTGATGTTGACCTTGGGATGTTGTTGTTGTTGGGAGGAAGACAAGCAGACAAGACACAGTAACTGGCATGACCTAGAGGAGCTGAAACTGAACGGCATTAAAGGACCGTGCGAGTTTCATATTTTGGTTTCTCTTCAACAGTGGCAAATCAAATCTGTCTGTCACAAACGTACACAGCATATGTTTTGATAGCTTTTGTAGCCTAGAAGCCATAGCTAACTTATTCCCGTTCACTCCTATTAATGTTCAAATATTGGGAAAAACTACGCCATGAAATGTTTGAAAATTTGGTCATTAATACCAAACTCCTGCTCCTTGTTCAAAACAGGAGGAGGATTTTTGCCCACTTGTTGTCCGCTCCACTGAGACTGAAGTGGATTAACTGGCTCGAGCTTCTTAGTTTTAGGCGATGTCAGGCTGTTTCCAGTTTACATCTTAGGAAGGTGTTTCCTTGGTCCTTGATGCAACTTTCAGCCAATCCCTGATCTCCAGCATACTTAGGTTCTGCCCTCTGAGCTGTCAATCACAGCCGCTCATGCAAATTTCAATGGATTTACAGTCATTTTAGCAAACCTGCTGGGCAATTAATCCCGAGATGTGTAAAAACTTGAAAGTGTCATAGAGCACATGATGGTTCACGTTTTATAAACATGAATGGGAGTGAATGGTGGTAAGTTATCCTTGACTTATAAGCTACCAAAGCCAAAGCATACTCTTTACACACACATGCAAGTGATGTTATAGACAGACACAGTTGAAGCTGAAGCCAAAATAAGAGAAACATAGTCCTTAAACTTGCTCTTTTGTTGTTGTTGGTGGTGTTATTGGTCTATATAACGTAGTCTGTTCTTAATATTTCAATTTTCATCTACCTTTTTTTCCCCCTCACATCACTGTCCAGATGAGCCGGCGGTCCTGGACATGGAGGACCTGGACAGGAAGGCGATGCGGCTGGCTGGATCTTTGGACCCGGACACCATCTCACTGGCCTCTGTCACCGCCGTCACCACCAATGTCTCCAATAAGAGGTTTTCATACTGTGCAGACGCTAACATGTGCACACACACACACACAAACACACACGTGCACACACAAGTGGAGGAACTCACTAAAACATCCACACAGGTCACGCCGCATGCAGATTTAATGGCCACTGTCAGCCGCTACATCTCAACCTGCTGATGCCTCAGAATAAACTGCAGCAGATTGTACAGTGCTATAATTTTAATAGCGTACGCTCCTAAAAATAAGCTTATGCCGCATGAGAACATGTTAAAAAAAAAAAAATAGAAGAGAAAGATATGCACAGTTTGAGATCTAAAGTTAACACGGGCACTTGCATTTTTTATATGGACAGGATAGAAGTGTGCAATATTTTATGAAAATCTACTGTGAAAAATCACTAGATTGTATTAATTTTTTCCAGATCAAAGCCAGATATCAAGATGGAACCGAGTTCTGGAAGACCGGTGGATTATCAGGTGTGTATGTGGTGTTTGTGCAGATATGTGTGTGTGTGTGTGTGTGAAAGGTGTGAGGAAGATAGAGAAGTGTAGCTGCAGCTGACAGTAATCCCCATTGAAATTCACCGTAACCGTCTTCTGAAGGTAATTCAAACCTTTATGATACTGTATAAATTTCCAAACCAATGATAATAGCTGCTTGCCAGACTGAGGTGAGTCTTTTCCATAAAAAAAGCAACAACAACAACACAATTTTATTACTTTTCCACTATATAGTGGTCATTCGCCAGTGGTGACAGCATTTTATTTACTGCAACATAATTGAAAAGCAGCAGCAGAGGATGAACTGCTGGAAATAAGAAACACTGGGCATGTTGGCGTAACAGCACAACTCCGGGCTGTGGTTTTATCGCTGCCGCCAATGCCCGCCAGTGGCCTATATAATTTAAAAACATAGAGCCGGTCCTGATATCTTCACAGCTTAAAGACAGTCTGACACCAGAGCTCACTGTAAATGCAGGTTTCAGGCATGCCTTCTCTTTCCTTCTCTTTATCTGCGCTTCTTTCCCTCTCCCTTATCTCCCGCGAAGGAGTAATTAAGTCAGAGGGATGGAGCTTGGCACTGGAAACCTTTAGCCTACTGTGTCTGAAGCTACAGTTTGACACTTCTCAAGGGGGAAAAATCACAGCCCAGAGCTATAGTCTGGCAAAAGGAAAAGAAAAAGACAATACTTGCTGCCTAGTATCACGATCAATAGAGTTTTTTAACATGAAAAGGTTGATTTGGACTGTTTGCCTTTGATTTACCAGCGGTGTGATCGCTGTATACCGCGGGTGCATGATTCATGGTGATGGCACTGCTACTGGTGAACTCACTGTTGGGAGCAGAGTCAGCGTGTTTTAACATTCAGAGCACGTCGTGATGATCCAAATGCCTCCCATCAGATTAGCATCACGGTGATCGAGGCCCGGCAGCTGGTAGGCCTCAACATGGACCCCGTGGTGTGTGTGGAGATTGGGGATGACAAGAAGTACACATCTATGAAGGAGTCGACCAACTGCCCCTACTACAACGAGGTAAGTGTGTTTGCTTGGAAAAATATATGTGTGTATGTACACTAGGGGTGGAAGCACTTCAATTAACCCACAGTTTGGTGTGTATTGCTGTTTTCAGCTCAGGATTTCGGCGTCATTTCGGTTTATGTTGTGCATCAGGGAGAACAAAACATTTCCACTGTTCTCTGTATTTTGTCTTATCTACAAAAATAGTTTTTTTTTCATTCAGAGATTTGGGATACAATATGAAATCAACAAATATTATTTCAAAGGTAAAAGTCTACTTGTGACATTTTTATGTTTTGTGGAACTTGTCACATCTGGAATACCACTTTCACTTTGCCATTCCCGTTGTTTCCTCCCATTGAAACACAGTGGTGCTGTTTTTCCAGCACCTGCACCTGTTACCGTCGTGCTATCAAACCGGTGCAAACTGACATAATAACATGAAGAAAACTCTGGCCGACGATGAATGTCCCCTGAGATTTGTTGCTGAGCCAGCCTGAAATTTAATCAAGAATAATGGTATCAATTAGATTAGACTGTACTGCGGCGGTCCAGTGCAAAACACCATAACACAGTGGATACAGGAAATTTCATCTAGATACACTGTACATCGTTTAAAGGAAGAAAAAGCTACTTGATGTCAGCGTTCAGCACTTAAAAGATGATGCATAGATTATTACAGTCTTTAAACTATGTCTATTTTTTATATTAAGGGGCATTTAGCTCTCGAAGCAGCAATAAAGTTAAGATGCAGTAAACAACATAACAAGACTCGATAATTAAGGTTAATAAAACACAGAGATACCGTATTCGCCCTCTGGTGAATCCCCCAGCCCACGAACACGGCAACGCGTGTCACAGTAAGGCATTTCTTCATAAACCCTGCAGCACCTTGGCTCTCCGCTCCCTCCGTGGATTTTTCTTCTCTTTACTGAAGAAAGTAAACATGTCTGAAGTGACATTTCCATCTTCATTTTCTCTCTTTCGCCTTCCGCAATTTCAAGAAAACTCTACACTGGAGGAACAGCGCACATCAAGAAATCCTCGAGTTCATTTCTCACAAAATCAGACCCAGTGGCACAAAATGTAAAGAGCAGAGTAGAGGCTGCCAGTCCTACCAGCAATTGCTCTTATTTGTTTACAGTAACCATACTAATGTCTCAATTTACATGATTTTTTTGGGAAGTGATTAAGCTTTGTCAGAAACCTCTAAGCTCAGTCTTTGAGCTGGATGGATATGTCATTTTGAAAATAAAAAGCTCGCGTGTGAGCATTGGACTCAGTCTTGGCAGGAAGTGTTACTCAGCAGTGGCGATCTGTGGCGAGGATCGTGCACATCTCAGCCGCCGGGTTGTGTCCTGCAGGGAGCTGAAGTGACAGTTCCTCCGCTATCGATTCTTGCTGTTTGTCTGTGAAGCCCCTGTGGACAGACCAACCGGAGCCAGGACTAATGAAGATAATAGGCCTTTTAGCTTTTTTCTCTTTTTATCTCGGTCCTCCCTCCTTCCAGTCTGTTCAGCGTCTGTCAAAGCTGCCCGCTCTGCTCTGCAGAAGCAATATTTCACGTTGGGAAAGCAACTACTTTAAGATAAACTCCTGGAAATGACTCCCTTGATGATCATCTCATGACATTAGCTGTGCCGGGAGTCCTGAGTAATCACTGGCGTTCAGTTTCATTGATAAGGAGACCAAGAAAAGGTACATGTTGAGAAATATACACAATAAACAGTGGGCAAAAAACAACATATTCTCTGTATCACATTTGATTCATTTTTATTTATCCCGTTTTTGGACAGGTCAGTTCAACATGCAAAAAACATCTGTCTTAACAAGGCATTTATCCTCATATTGAGTCTTAAAAACAACAATTATGATACTAAGACACTACCAGTGACTTTCTTGAATCAAATATTTTCTTGATTCTAGTGGATCTGTTTTATTCTGCCTTGTTTCAACATATTTATAATAAATTCCTGAAAGAATTGAAAAAGCATCGGAAACAACAAGGTTTTTTGACACTGAAACTGTGAAAAAATGGCTTGTGCAAGTTAGTGTGTGTCAAGCAGCAGCGCCCACAGCTGTATGATGCATGTGTGCTAAAAGTGGAAATATTATTCAAACATAAACCCAAGTGACTTTAACGTGTTCCCTGATTTCCATATCCCTGCTCTCAAACTTTCCCTCTGCATATCTTCCTCTGCAAGCCTCTCCCTTTCTGAAGAAATGAGAGAGTGAGCCGCCAAAGGCCAGGAGCTGCAGCCGGGCCACAGGTTTAGGTTGAGAGGAGTTCCCTGCTCTGTGCTTGGCTCTCAGTGCAGACTCCTCCGTATCATAACAATAACCAAACTCAGCACAAACTCGGCCCACAGAGACAGCAGGACGCCCGCAAGGCTGACACGATTCTAAAAAAGATCATGTTCACAAAAAGTGCTACTCATCCCTTCAAGAGCTTTAGATGAACTCTGCTGTGATTTGATCTTAACTTCAAAACCTTCATCTGAACAAGGATCCTTCGTGGGCTATTTGGCTCAAAGCCAGTCTGAAAGAAGAATGTGTGATTCAGTGTTTCTGGGTTCAATGGAGGCGAAGCTCAACACATTTTAATCTGCTTTTCCTCTCTCTGCAGTATTTTGTCTTTGACTTCCACGTCCCGCCCGATGTCATGTTTGACAAGATTATCAAGCTCTCGGTGAGTACGGATATCCCAAAAGAACACACCAAAGTTTGGCTAAAACAAACAGTGCGCATACACACACTCTCCCTTGATTTACATATTAATGTCCCTCCAATATAATAGCTTAATAACTCATTCTGTAGGTTCCTCCTGTAGATCTGATTTGACTTTGAAGTGCCATGCTGTAAAAATTTGCATATTGATGATGAAAAACAGATTTTCCTATAACAACTATAACCCCTTAATGCAGAGAGATATGGAGTTCTTATTTATATCATGGTATAAAACAAGTATGTTTATACAGAAATATTTGCTAATGTGATGCATTAATTAGGTTAATGCATTAATTAGTCTAATTAACAGTGTTGGGCAAGTTACTTCAAAAGCATAGTTTTGCGAACTATGAATCACTTCACACTGGAAGAAGTTCCACAGAAAAGCTGTCAGCGTCCCTGAGGGGAGGCACGGTTTGGTTAACTAAAGCTAATTAGAAAAAGTAGTTGAAGCTACTTTGTGAAATGTTATCAGATCAACAATGTAACAAAAACATTTAACAAACTATCTTACTAAATTGAGTCACATGCCAACAAATAAATAAATAAAAATAAATAAACTGAGTCAATTTCAAACGGTTCTGTCACATTCTGCCTGCATGTCACACCACATTCAGGTTACACAGAAAGTAAACCAACAAACAGACAAACACAGAACATGCAAGCAAGGAAATAAACAAACAAACAAACTCATGTGAGGGTTAGAGGAATGGCGGCAGAAAGCATTTTACAATATTTTCTTTATTTAGTTTTAAACCAAAACTGGCAAAATAATAATTAAACCACTTAACTTGCCATGCAAATATGTATTAAGTTGAGCTGCCAGAAAGCTGCTCCTACAGTTTAATCAAATGTAGTAAAACGACTCCCCGGCTCTGTTATTTAATGACCTCATTAACATAACAAGTTATGGTTAATGTATCACACTGATTATGGAAGGATATGAGGGAAATTAAGGCCTTTTTGTGTAAAGTGAGGTGAATAACCGTCCTGTTCCCCAAACACACCCTACATGCTGTTTAAGTTTAAGTTAAGTTAATTTGCCTCAGAGTTTGCACAGGATTTTTATATTTCAACTTTTCTCTCTTTCCCACCAGGTTATTCACTCTAAGAACCTTCTTCGGAGCGGGACTTTGGTCGGGACGTTCAAACTGGACGTTGGGACTGTTTACTCTCAGCCTGGTAAACCGTAAACTTCAACTCCAAAATTAATCTAACAGCTGCTTACAACAGTCAATCTGAATCTCTCGGGGTTTTTTGTATGTATAATATTGAAATATATCTTCAGTATGTGTATAGAAGCGTTTTGTATCATTGTCACACCATCACAACTGCTATTGTAAGTAATATACGATAAATAAAAACTTTAATACCTTCATGGTTCAGTTTATATCAAGGGAGCTGTCTACTTATTTCAAAATAAAAGCCTTCAGTGCTATGTTTGGGCTTACACAACAAGGCTGACTGTATCCTTAGTAGATATATTGATTAATTTTTTTCCCAGGGCATGATCATAGAACAGATTTGTTTCTACTAGGCCTGAGTAAATCCGATTGGTTAGTTGGTTCTTTCTTTAAATTAAATGAATGTTTGATTGACATTTATCCCAGAGCACCAGTTCTACCACAAGTGGGCGATCCTGTCTGACCCTGATGACATCACCGCGGGCTGCAAGGGGTATATCAAGTGTGACATCGCTGTCGTTGGGAAGGGCGACAACATCAAAACCCCGCACAAGGCCAACGAGACCGACGAGGACGACATAGAGGGGTAAAGAGCCTTTGTGGAAAACATAAACTAAATCATGAAGACTGCGTAACATGTTAGGTTCCCACTAGGGCTCGACCAGTATGGATTTTTGAATGCCGATATCAATACCATACCAACAGCAAGGCAGCACATGAAAGTCAATGGAGAACCAATTTGCAAAATCGAAAAAGAAAAAGAAAACAAATAGCATTGTTTAGCAGTTTAGTGAAAAAAATAATTCCATGCTTTAACCCTCCTGTTATGTTCAGATTTTTGAACATCTTTTATGTTTGGGGTCAATTTGACCCCTGCAGTTTAAACTTCCACAAAATTATTATAACTAAAATTGTTATCAAAGTTTATGTGTCGGGTACTTTATGTTTCTTTGTTGATTACCTAAATGGCCCTTTAAATATAACATAACTCTCCCCCACCCCCACTTATACATCCAGTATTCCTATTACGCCACAATGGAAAAATATGCAAATCACCATAAAATCTCACTGATTGATCTGAAATTGGAAAGAAATATTAATTTTTGGTGTTTTAATGGCTATATATTATTTCTAAGTACAGATTTTTGTTATTTATAACCAATGCGTTACAAAGTGTGTACAGGACATTGAAAACATATCATCATGTCAATTTCATCTTTACCCGGTAGTGCCCATTACATTAGGAACACTCATTAAATATGAAGCAAAAAAAATGATGTTAATCATTTATTTAGAGACGTTAAACATTGGCTGGGGTCAAATTGACCCCAAACATAATAGGAGGGTTAAAGATTTCTCGTGTAACTGTGGTTATTGATATTGTTAGAAGTGGGTCAGTAGTCAATGTTTAGGCCTAATAAAAGGTCAATATCTGCCAGACTAACCTAGCATGTGATCCATGCTCTGTACCAGTATGACATAGTGATAAATGCACACCAAAAAACAAAT